>BQNB010004612.1:0-100699 GCA_026074375.1 Tanacetum coccineum | reverse complement strand
AAGAATATTACATATTTTAAATGTTGTACAAGTTTTATTTTCAAAAATAATTAAAAATTTTAAGTTTTTTGGACCTGGGCGTTTGACGCCGTTGGGGTTGGTGTGACCCTGTCACAGGTGTCGTGGTGATGGCGTCACGTGTTAATCGTGACGTCGTCTCCACGTTCTGTGAAAACGAAATTTTTATTTTTGATGAAAAATTTTCTGCACTTGATTCCATAAGTTAATTCCTGTACAAATAGCTGCATAAAACTTGAGATATCACAATTCAATCATATGACGTGAATTAATCTAAACAATTTATTAAACATGCTTGAACTTGGCTCAAAATCCAGATAAATTCCCCTACACTTATTGTTGCAAAATACCTTTGATTGAAATTAAGACGAAGTTAAAGACAATACAAAGCATGATTACAAGATAGTTTAAACAAAATAAAACAAATGGTAAAGAATTAAAACACACTTGACACTAATTAATCTAATTCATAATATAAATATTCGGAATAAGATTCAAAGTATTCAAATCCTAGAAACTATTACAAACTATAATTGTTCAAATAACAAGGAATGAAAACATCACTAGATTGAAACAAGAGTAATCAAGAGGAGCCATCATGAGGCGGGTAGGGGCGGTATGTATAGCCGGAAGGCATATTTCCCTGATAAATAAGAGGGTAGTCGGCTTCGAACCCAGGAAATGGATTAATCTGGAGGTGTGGCTCAAGGTTGTCGCGGGTCGACAGGTACTGAAACTGACGGACGGTGTGATCATACATCCAATGGGCTCTTTGGTCTTGTTGCCCCATCCAAGTGTTGAGCCTCCCCTATCGGTCTTCTTGTTGACCCATCCATTGTGCTTGATGGGCTTGTCATTCACCTGTGCTCATGTCCCGGTAAACATCTATGGAACCCCCGACTCCTTCGTTTCCCCCTTCTTCATCGCCTTCTCCCTCCCCCACAACCTCTCTAGTAGCCAGCCAACAACACTCGCCCTTGTGGAGTTCCATGATAACCCCCATCTTAATCAATGACGTTTTTCTATAAACATGTGGAGGGGGCTCACGGCTCAATACACTCACTATTTCTTCGGTGAGCAAACCAAAGGACCAGGCTATCTTTGTCACAAACATTCCCCTGAAAATCATACCCTTTTCTCTCATTCTCTTTAGGTATTTGGCGAGCTAATAGGGAATGTTGCAAACAATCCCTTCTCCGAAGATGCAATAGAGATAGAATAGATCAATTTCGGTGACACAGTGTGTGGTTTCCTTCCTTCCCGTGATGGTTATCGTAATATAACGATGAGCAAGCCTGATCCTTAGATTCCTAATAGATTTTGCTTTGGTGTTCCCCACATTATACCTGCCTTCACCAATACTTGGCCAAAACAAATGATTCAAACGACTAGAATTGACCGTGAATGCCCCTCTTAATTTACTAAGTGTTGCAACATCCCTAGATTCCCTTTTGGGGTATAAACCAACTATCCATCCTAACTCAGGAAGGGACATCTCCCTTTATACTCCTCCCAACCTAAATGCGACACCCTTGTGGAGCGGGTCATACCTGCATGGATTTGAATCGAACTCAAATGAGGCAAAGAATTCGCTAACAAGGTCGCAGAAGATGGGCTCGTTGATTTGAAAAAGGTTAACCCATTGTGGTCCAGAGAAAGGGTCGGTGTTGATGGAGTTGAAGAATGACTGCGCAAGACCCTTGTTTGAGAGAAACTCCCAATCAACAACATCTCCTGAGTGAATATAGCGCCCGACGAGGTTGTTGTGATTCATTTGATGGTTTCCGTTATTGAACAATCCAAATTTACAGTCCTTTTCCTCCATAGTTTCTTTGTGAGATGAGGATGCTTGCCCCTAGTGCTCCTAGCTCTCTTACTCATGGCCTATATCGAAGTTAGAACAAGAAACGAGAGGAGTTAGAGAGTGAAAACAAAGCTGATTATTTGTTCAGAAGGTGGCGACGGCGTCACCAGCAACATGTGACGCCGTCACAGGGGGTCTGATTCAAAAATTGTTTTGCAAGGGAAAACTAAGCTATTTTCCGATAAACACGTTCCCAAACACCCCCTTAGCATCAAACCTATATCAGGGATTCGAAAAAATTAGGGTCATCAATCCTAGTTTCGAGTTGTTTTTGCAAAAGTGTTGATTTCGGATGATTCAATACTGAAGGAAACAACAAACTTATTAGATTGGTGTCTAATTGTTCCCAATTCCAATCAATTGGGTATGAACCAAATTAAGAGAACTAATAATAAAGCGGATATGAAATTTATTAGATGAGATTGCGAGAGTAGAATGAATGACTTACTTACCAATTGAGGATGAACGATCGTGTGATGGTAAAAATCAATTTGGGGCTTGATTGAGATGGTTGGTGGCTATTTTTGTGAGTGTGATGGAAGAAAGGGAATTGTGATGGGTTTTATGAGTTTTGGACCCGAATCGTCGTGACGGCGTCACGTATTACTCGTGACAGCGTCACGGGCAATTTTTTTAGTTTGGACCCTTATTGTTCTAGGGATTTTGAAATTGTAACCCATGACTTTCTTTCAAGGAAAGATCGTGTGTCTTTCCTCCCGGATCAAACACATGGTTGCTATCTATGAGTGTAAACGAGCAGTGGGAAGAGGGATCACATTCAATGTGGTCATTATTCATTAAGGGGGGTTGCTTTAAGTGGGTGGTTGAATGGTTGGTGAATTGCTTGGGTCGTGACGGGATTGATTATCCCTCTTTCCAGGCTTAAACCCAAAGATATTCTTCCGAGGTTGAGAAGGATTCGAGGGTATTAACCGGACGCATCTTACACATAGATGACTTGCAGGAGTAGGAAACGATTTCTTCTCGAGGTTTTCAAGGAAGTTATGTTTAGCACTGTTTTCCAGGTCCTTGGCCTCTAGATACTTTGTGATTTTCTTGATTTTTCGAGGTTTACTTTTATTTTCCTTTATCTTTTCCTTTAGTCTTAGTGCGAATTCTGAAGAAAATTCCATGAATTCATTTGTAATGTCTTGCATGTAATGTTCGAGTTGTCTGATCCTTTCTTCTTGATTGTAGATGAAGTTTATCACTATGTGCTCAAATTCTTCTTGTCGCGATGGCTCAGTGGGTGATCGACACATTTCGTTGGTTGTTAACCGGAATATGCTTTCGCTTTTTCCCATTAATGAGATTGCGTCCTTCATAAGTGTATTGAATTTACGTTCCATGATTCCAAGTAATTGCTCGACGTTGGGGTTTTCGTAATTAAAGTAAACCATATCTAGAGTAAAGGCATTATTCCACCCTTCATTCTCATATTGGGCTAGCCATTCGATAGCATCCCAAGCTTCGTTTGGTCTTATTTTTCTAAGGCTTCCGCCTGCTGCGTAGTTAATGCTCTTTTGGGTGGTGCAGTCGACATGATCGTAAAAGATTTGGACTTGGGGCCAAAGATCTATGCCATGATGAGGGACTTTTGGAGTAAGTCCTTGAAACAAGTCCATGCTTCGGATAAAGATTCTCCATGATGTTGTTGGAACATCAGGATATCGTTGCAGAGTTTTGCGGTCCTTCCCGATGGAAGGAATTAAGCAAGGAATCGGGTAGTAAGATCCTCCCACGTGGTGTTGGATCCTGCTGGAAGGCGTTCAAGCCAATTGCTAGCTTGATCGCGAAGGGAAAATTGAAATAAACGCAGGCGTGTTCTTTCCCTATTTTCACCGTCAAGGTCAAGTGAGTCCACAAGTTTATGAAAATCCTTGAGGTGTTGGTTTAGATCCTCGGACTGAAGTCTGTGAAATGAGCATCCGTTTTGCACCAACCGGATGGTGTCGGATCGAAGAGGTGCCACGTTGTTCCCTGCGGGGAGCTCGATGGTATTCCTATAGCCCTCATGGCTAGGTTTGGAGTAGTCTCCAAGAGTACGGATAGGATTATTGTCTCCCATGTTGGTTGACAAGAATGGGTTATGAAACAAATAACACGAAGAAAAGGTAGACTACAAGAAAGCTAATGTGCGGGAATTAAAGTCTCACTTGAAAGGATTCAAGAAAGTAGAACTAAGCTAAACTATGATCAAAACCTAACTATTCCCTGGCAACGGCGCCAAAAACTTGATGTGCGGTCATCGTCGTAGGACTTCTACACGAAGTTTTACAACTCCCTAGGCAGAGCACCTAATCGTTGTAGTAGTAGTATAGGCAAGAATCGGAGGGTTGTTATCGTTCACTCGAGGAATAGGTTGGGAAGGCTTGATCACGGTTTAACAGAATTCTAAGGGTTGAGAGAATATTTTTATTTTTTATTTTTATGTTTTATGGAAAGCAAGTAAATCATATATTTGAGAGATGGTTTGGTTTTAGCTATTAAACTAAATATTAACTAAACTAGTGGTGATAACAATATAATAAAAGACTGTGTTTATTTAATCATGTATTACTCCCTAGATTGCTTCTCCTAGTGTTGTTGCTTTGTCACACTTGTGATGATCTATGTAATTCTTTCCTAAGTCATGAACGAATTATATGAACCCGCCGTCTATTTAATATTCCGTTAAGGTAACGCACAAGTAAAGTAGTATGAAGACTATTACAAGGCCCGTAAGAGTATATTAAATGCATGTGAAATATATTAAGAGTAGATCAACCATATAAGAGGCAAGGTAGTATGAAGACTGTTACCCGATGATATCCTTTCTACACAATCATGTTTTCCTAGACATATCAACAGCGATCTAGACAAAAGCTGGTTTTCTAAGGCCTAACATGCATATCCATCACAAGAAGCAACACCACTAACATCTACATTCTACGTTTTATACAATTCTAAATAAACACAATAGGAGGTTTAGTCAAACATGTTATAGATAAAGCAACAACAGATAAGAATCACACAACAAGACATATTGAATGATTAAATAAGTCTTACTTGATTAGAACATGAATAGAAGGAAGTACAATAGGGTTTTTAGGCCCTAAAATCGTCCCTAACAGCTGCTAAACGAACTAGGGTTCGTACCCTCTTTTTATTCTAAAGTTACACACTTAAAACCCTAAAATCGGATTTGTATTTATAGGAAAATCGCTGCGACGGCGTAGCGTTTTAATCGTGACACCGTCGTGACAAGAATATTCTAGATAATGGGCTTGATCGTGCGGGTTGACGCCGTCGTGGTAGGATTTATGACGGCGTCATGTGTAATCTCTGGCGCCGTCTCCAGCTTTTGAGGAGAAATTCTTGAGCAATGTTGGTGTAGGTTCGTAGTCTCGTTCCTTTCTTCTTCAAATGAGCCCAAGTCACGTGTATTTCCTCCAAATGCCTTCCAAATGCTAAATACCTGAAAAGGAACGATTAAGTACCTATTTTGGGCATAAATGCACGATTTAGGGGGTTAAACGACCCCAAAAAAGTGTATAAATGACACCTCATCAAATACCCCTACACTTGGGATTTGTTTGTCCTCAAGCAAATGGGTTTTTCTATCTAGACAATAACAATATGATGGTTCATTTTACCTACTCTTTATAAGTATTTTAGAACACAACCTTCTAGACCTTGTAATTAACAGCACGGAAAGTATATACTAGCACCTCACATAAGTGTTTGGGATTATCTCTTTCACTCGGTTGTATAATAAATTATAACATATGGGGGGAAACGAAAAATCAACACTCATTACTTGTCATAGCATATAAATTACCATAGGCTTGATAAATGATCAAACCTCCACCGCTAGGCGCAAGTAGTATTCATTACTATCTAAGAGGTCTTTCAAAAGGTTGTTGGGTGTATGTGTAAGATAACATATAATGGAAACGGAAAAAGAAACGGATAGGATACATTTGGGTGGCTTTGGGTGAATTTGGAGTGGAAAGGTTAGCTAATTATTTATAAGAATACACGATGGTTTGGTTGCTAAGCCAAGACTCGGACGAAGATATACAAACTCTACACAACTCTACATCAATCTCTTTCTTTTTCTTTTCTATAATTTTTTTTGAATAACATAATACATCACACGGGGTTTATAATACGCACCCCTACACTTGAGCTTTTACATGCTCGATATTTACAATCTAACTAATGACTCGATTTGAGGTGAATCAAAATAACATGGAGATCATCTAACAAATATATGGGGGTATTGACTTAACTTTTCTTCCCCATTCTTCTGCGAAATAAATACTACCATGAATCCCAATCCGTTCCAAAACATATTTACAATGGATATGACTTTGCAACCCGTGTACTCAATAATTAACTTTGGGTTAACCAACATAATTACAAAGGTGAGTACAAATACAAGGTAGAGCTAAGGCAATTTGGGTGTAACGATTGGTTTAAGGGTTAACAATGCTCTTCATTAATGATCTGGAATCCTACCAGAAAATTACGAAGAACCGTGAAAAAGGATAGCTCGGAGGGATGTTACTAGGGGTATCCTGCACTAATAATGAGTGCATAGCAAGGGTGTGGGATAGTTATATGATCGGTGTGACCATCATAACAATTACATGTTTAAAACATGGGTTAATCCTAATTCCTCTTATCAAGCAAATCCAAATACTTACTATGCGGTCTTAGAATGCATCACAATAACAAGTTCTAGAATTCAATATGTTACCGGTACACTCATATAATTTAATACCGATCTCAATGCTCCAAAAACGGCGACGAAGACCACACGTACACATTTATAACGACGGAATAAACACATATGACTGCTCACTCCTTAACTCGATAAAGTTAAAGGTATAAACTATCTTGGGCATCAATAATATATACCCGAATTCCTATAGATCTAAAGGCGAACCTCATATTTTTAGGGTGGAATTCTGAAGGTTTTTGTGCCAGTCATATAAATTCCTATCCATGAGACGTTATTAATACTCGGTTTTCGTCGGTGTGTGTCATAAAAAAATTTAAATTTTGGGTAAAATCACCTTTTTATGCTATGTTTCGATATATTACCCATCATTTCAAGGACAAAGCAAATGGCAAATGAAAGAATAGTTTCTAAGGCTTATTTTCCCCCTACACTTAAGTTGAACATTGTCCCCAATGTTCTATAGAAGTACTCGTAAAAACAAATAAATGGAAAAGAAAACAAGAAAAGAAACTAGTACTCATCTGGTTTGCTTAATAATGGAGAAGAAACATGCAATAACTGGTTAAATCGTCCTCCAAGAATCATCCAATGAAACTTCCTAAGAACTTCCATGCTTCTTCTCGTCAAATATAACCTGTAATCAAAGACAAAGACAACTATACCAAGCATAAAATGTGCGATAAAATAATATACAATTATGAATTTAGGGTTTGACTCGATAAAGCAGCAAGGATAGAATGAGAGAATAGTTAAACTCATTAGGTTTTGCAGATTTATAGCAGAAGAACACATATATTAAATGTTATGCAAGTTTTATTTTCAAAAATAATTAAAAACTTTAAGTTCTCTGGACCTGGGTGTTTGTGACGCCGTCAGGTAAATTGCGCCATCAAGGTGTCCGTGGGACGGCGTCGCGTGTACAATTCGCTGACGCCGTCTCCACGTTCTGTGAAATAAAATTTTGTTTTTTATGAAAATTTCATGCACTTGATTACATATGTTAGTTCTGTACAAATAGCTGCATAAAAACCTGGATTTAACAATTCTCATATATGACTCGAAATGATGTGAATTAATCTAAACAATTTATTTATCATGCTTGAACTTGGTTTGAAAAACGGATAAATTCCCCTACACTTATTGCTTGCAAAATACCTTTGATTGAAATTAAAATGAGGTTAAAGACAAACAAAGCATGATTACAATATAGAGTTCGAACATGATAGAATAAAATGAAAAGAGTAAAACTTCTCCTTCATCTTCCAATCCAGTTACATATTTAGGACCTAACTCTAAACATTCCTTGGAGAACCTTAATATCTTACTCATTACATAGTCAACTCATCTACTCTTGTCATCCTCGTTCCTAAGGTAGACCGATTTTGTATGTTCCTTTTCTAGGTTCGAAAACGAGTTGTACTATTCTATCTTATGGGGCATTTTATAGGCAACTTCATCATTTTCGTTGGTGAACCTAACTACTCCTTCGGGTAGGTCGTGAGTCATGTTGGATATTTCAATGAAATGCCTCCCTAGTACTACTTGTGACAACCTAGGGTCTATGATCGAGCTAATATCCTCGATAATCACGAAGTTTACAACATAGGTAAAGTTTCCTATGAAGACATGTATCCCTTTAATCCTTCCTGTGAAATTACTAATTCCTCCATTAACATTTTCTCTAGGGTTGAGTTTTCTCCTCATGACCCAATTATACATCATTCGGGTCATGATATTTAGAGGGGACTTAAGATCAATGTAGGCTTTTTGATGTGCACATGTCCAATGTTGCATGGTATCTTAAGGTTTGAGGAGGATCCTTCCGTGATGATGGGGTTTCGTAGAAATATTGAGGGGATCGGGCCACACATAAGGTATTTATGGTAGGTTAGCTCATCTTTAGTTGGAAATGTGTCGAAGTATTCTACCGTCGGTCCTTCCGTTGTTGCCCCTTCACCTTCATTGGGACCCTCATTTTGAGGTTCATCATCATCTCGTATGATCTCAATGAACATTACTTCTCCATCATCCTCTTTAGAGCAGACAAATTTTGTTTTGGAGGATCGGGGAACTAATTCGAGCGATTCAAGCATCGACTTCAACTTTCCTACCTATTCTGTGGCGATGGAAGCTAGTGGATCAGGTTGTGGGTGTGGGTTAAAGTTGATGTTTACAAAGGTTGCCTTTTTCTTCTTGTCTTATGTCAGACTCATTAACTTGGGATTCTTTAGGCTGGTTGGGGTGGATTGTAATGGCGTTGATTGAGCTATAGATGTGGGTTAAGCATTGCGGATCTTCAGTTGGGTAAGAACGAGCAGACGAAACTGGATGAGTCCCCGGTTTTGGGTTTTTAAAAGTATCGCTAGGTAGTGTGCCCGCTATTCGATCGGTGATGGCCTTCAACACACTATCGATTTTGTTGGTCATCTCGCTTTGTTGTTGTTTGAAATCGGCTTCAAACTTAGATAGTATGGCGTCTTGAGATGCCATGAACTCAGAAACCAGTCCTTCTATATTTGATTGATTGTTAAAATTTGAGGACGGTTGTTGAAGGAACGGTTCAGGATCAAACCGTTGGGTTGGAACCGGTTAGGTGGGTTTGAAAAATTATTTTAGGAATTTTGGGGTTGTCTCCACCTAAGGTTTGGGTGACTTCTCCATGACGGATTGTAGGTGTCACTAAGATTTTTTTGCTCGGGCTTGAAGGTATACCACGTACCTCCCGCTTCATCGGTACGCGAGGATGCGTATTCAACAAAGGCTTGTTCGGGATCTTCCATGCAATACTGAGTGTCGTGGGGACCACTGCAGATCTCACATGAGGTAGTATTTTTTTTACTTGAGTAGGTTGTGTCGGAGCAAGATGAGCTTCCATCAAGCGTTGGACTTGATTTTCGAGCTCGATTAGATGGCGGTCGGATGTACTCGGGACATCTTGTGGCAAAGCGATTGCCTTGAATGGCTTAGCGAAATCCCTTAGGTCGTTCCAACTTTCGTTGTCATAGAGGGCGAGGTCCTCTAATAATGCCCATGATTCTTGAGCATTGAGGTCATGAAGCTTACCACTGGCCGATTGGTCAATGGTTCGCCTTGTGACGGGATTGACATGGTCATAAAAAATTTAGACTTGAAGCCAAAGGTCTATGCCATGATGAGAGACTTTTTGGAGTAAGTCCTTGAAACGAGTACATGCTTCGGATAGAGATTCTCCATGATGTTGTTGGAACATCAGGATATCGTTGCGGAGTTTTGTGGTCTTTCCCGTGGAAAAAATTGAGTAAGGAATCGGGTAGTAAGATCCTCCCGTATGGAGATGGATCCTGCAGGAAGGCGTTCAAGCCAATTGCTAGCTTGATCGCGAAGGGAAATTTGAAATAAACGCAGGCGCGTTCTTTCCTTATTGTCATCGTCAAGGTCAAGTGAGTCCACAAGTTTAAGTAAATCCTTGAGGTGTTGATTTAGATCCTCAGACCGAAGTCCGTGGAATGAGCATCCATTTTGCATCAACCGGATGGTGTCAGATCGAAGAGGTACCATGTTGTTCCCTACAGGGAGCTCAATGGTATTCCTATAGCCCTCGTGGCTTGGTTTGGAGCAGTCTCCTAGAGTATGGATAGGATTCTCGTCTCCCATGATAGTTGACAAGAATGGGTCACGAAACATATGTCACAAAGAAAAGATAGACTACAAGCAAGCTAATATGCGGAAATTAAAGTCTCACTTGAAAGGATTCAAGCGAGTAGAACTAAGCTAAACTATGATCAATACCTAACTATTCCCCAGGTGGCGGTGCCAAAAATTTGATGTGGTCGTCGTAGGACTTCTACACGAAGTTTTACAACTCCCTAGGCAGAGCACCTAATCGTTGTGGTAGTAGTATAGGCAAGACTTGGGGGGTTATTATCGTTCACTCAGGGAATAGGTTGGGAAGGCTTGATCACTGTCTAACAGTATTCTAAGGGTTGAGAGAAGATAATTTTTGTATTTTTATGTTTTATGGAAAGCAAGTAAATCATATATTTGAGAGGTGGTTTTATTTTAGCTATTAAACTAAATATTAACTAAACTAGTGGTGATAACAATATAATAAAAGACTGTGTTTATTTAATCATGTATTACTCCCTAGATTGCTTCTCCTAGGGTTGTTGCTTTGTCACACTTGTGATGATCTATGTAATTATTTCCTAAGTCATGAACGAATTACACGAACCCGCCGTCTATTTAATATTCCGTTAAGGAAACGCACAAGTAAGGTAGTATGAAGACTATTACAAGGCCCCTAAGAGTATATTAAATGTATGTGAAATATATTAAGAGTGGATCAACCATATAAGGGGCAAGGTAGTATGAAGATTGTTACCCGATGGTATCCTTTCTACACAATCATGTTTTCCTAGACATATCAACAACGATACAGACAAAAGCTGGTTTTCTAAGGCCTAACATGCATATCCATCACAAGAAGCAACACCACTAAGATCAACATTCTAGGTTTCATACAATCCTAAATAAACACAATAGGAGGTTTAGCCAAGCAAGTTATAGATAAAGCAAGAATAGATAAGAATCACACAACAAGACATGTTGAATGATTAAATAAGTCTTACTTGATTAGAACATGAATTGAAGGAAGTACAATAGGGTTTTTAGGCCCTAAAATCATCCCTAACAGCTGCTAAACAAACTAGGGTTCGTACCCTCTTTTTATTCTAAAGTTACACACTTAAAACCCTAAAATCGAATTTGTATTTATAGTAAAATCGTTGAGATGGCGTCGCGTTTTAATCGTGACGCCGTCGTGACAAGAATATTCTAGATAATAGGCTGGATCGTGCGGGCTAACGCCATCGCGATATCTTGTGACGCCGCCGCGATATCTTGTGACGCCGTTGCGATATATTGTGACGCCGTCGTGGTAGGATTTGTGACGACGTCACGTGTAATCTATGACTCCGTCTCCAGCTTCTAAGGAGAAATTCTTGAGCAATGTTGGTGTAGGTCTGTAGTCTCGTCTGTTTCTTCTCCAAATGAGCCCAAGTCATGTGTATTTCTTCCAAATGCCTTCCAAAAGCTAAATACCTAAAAATGAATGATTACGTTCCTATTTTGGGCATAAATGCACGATTTAGGGGGTTAAACGACTCTGAAAAAGTGTATAAAATTACACCTCATCAAATGGACTAGTGAAAGAGAGCTTAGTCAGTATAATTAAGGTGAAAGAGACTTCTTCTTCATATCTTAAATCTTCCATTGATACATTTGTTGTTAAATATCATTTGAGCCTGAAACAACTTAGAGGTCAAGGTTATGATGGAGCTAGCAATATGCATGACGAATTCAATGGTTTAAAGGCTAAAATATTTGAAGAAATTAATTTGGCATATTATGTACATTGTTTTGCTCATCAACTTCAATTAGTAGTTGTTACAGTTGCAAACAAACACTTAGGTGTTGTGGACTTCCTTGATAAGTTATCCC
The DNA here is from genome assembly GCA_026074375.1 of Tanacetum coccineum. Classification (NCBI taxonomy): domain Eukaryota; kingdom Viridiplantae; phylum Streptophyta; class Magnoliopsida; order Asterales; family Asteraceae; genus Tanacetum; species Tanacetum coccineum. The sequence continues at coordinate 88,610 of BQNB010004612.1, read as the reverse complement.
TTGTGACAACTATTGTTTGTGCTTCTTGCAAAAGAAAAGATATACTGATAAAATGTGAAAAAGTGAGAGTGGAAAAGGCAATTGGTAATGGTGAAGTTGAAACCAGAAGTGGTAAAAATCAAGAGCTTTCTCTTATAAGAGCTAGGGATACAAGATGGAATTCTCACTACAAAACAATTTTGCGTTTGATTGATATGCTTCCATCTATTATAAAGGTTCTTGAATTTGTAGAAAATGAAAGAAATAATGGTTCCACCCAAAATTAAGCAAGTGGTATTTTGGATTTTGAATCGTTTGATTTTGTAGTTGTTTTTTTGTTGGGTAAAGGGTTACCCCGGTAAAGTATATTAAAATCGAAAATGCAAAGTACAAATGGAATGTGGCTGAAGTACCACATTAACCTCAAGCTAAATAGCATGATAAACACCAAAAACTAGTGCTTATGACATGCCATAAACACTTACAACTATAGAGACAACTAATTCCAACTAGAATAATTGACTTAACTGAATAAGCTAACTAGTAGCCGTGGAAGATGAACTTCCACCGGTTTTTGTCTTTGGAAATAAGTTAGCCGATTCGTCATACACATTTTCAACATCTTCTTCTTCATCATTCAAGGCATAATAAGAATTAGAGTCTTTCTTAGAATAAGTACTAGCAGTCTTCAACATAGATGATGATTTAGATGCATTACCCACATTAATAGCTCCCTTATTTAGTGCGCTTGCAGTCGCCTTTGGCTCATACCATTAGTAGACTTTGATTTACCTTTCCTCTTCTTCTTTTAACCTACCATTTGGAAACCATCATTAGTCTTCTCAACAATAGGAGTAACAACATTAGAAGTAGTAACAATAGGAGGACTCACCACCTTTTTATGGCAATGGTCATGAACATGACCAAATATCATACATAAATCACACCTGGGTGGCCTCCATTCATACTTAACACGAATAGTTTCTTTGGTGAAATCATCCCTAGTAAGTGAAGGAATGCCAATAGTAACAGCATCCACGAGGTCAACCTCTGAATTTACCTCAATTAAGCACCTAGCAAAGCTACTCCTACCCCACGAATCATTACACATGGAACTTGTGTACAAATTAAGTGTAACATGTTTGCCAATAAACGTAGCAATTAAGCTAATACCATCGTCTTCAAAAACTTGAATAGGAACATCATGCAATCTAACCCATATTGGAATACGAGTCAATTCTTCTTTAAGAAATCTAGTAACCATCGACCATTTCTTGAGAATGATCGGAGAATTACGTATCATCTAAGGACCACCCTCCAAAACAGCTTCTAATGATTTTTTAGTTGTTTGTCATCAATAATATAAGTTGTCATGCTGTTTTAGCACAACAACATTTGTAAAGGTAATATTTTTTTGCCCCTGGCTTTTAAATTTCTAGTTTCGCCACTTAAAGATCATCAATATTGGAGTATTTATGAATTAAGGAAAAATTATATCTATTCATTATTTTCCCAAAGACCCCTAAAATTGTTTATAACACTTTCTTGCACTACTTATGGTGTTATCGTGTATGGTTATTGGGTCTTGAATCGGGTTTTGGTTATGAAACTAACCCACAACCTTACCTTAGAAAAAATTAGGTTATCCAGTTCGGGTGGGAATCAGGTCGTGTTGTGTCACTTCAGGTGATTCGGATTATAAGATTAACCCAACTCTATTAGCACGAACGAGTAACTTATATTTTCACTCATTTGTTGAGACTTGTTGTAGACCAAAGGCCCAATAACACTAGAAGTAGAAATAATATAAGCATTAGATAACATAAATTTTTCTTGCACTTGAACATGTAAAAGTCAATGAATTAATCACAAACAACACACAAATTACATTCAGCCAACCATTTCATGTACTTCTTTTATTACTTATCAAATCAGTACGATCATCTTCAAACGAGTGTGATACGACATACACAACAAAGAGTTGTCCCCAAACATATGCAACTCAGAAATACCATAGCTTTCTTACAAATACCCTCATTACAACACTCTTAACAAATACCAAACTAAACTATAAGTGATGATCAAGATAAATCAACACAGAGCAAATAGAGAATTTAATGAGATGAAGACAATGTGTTTTCTAAAGATAAAAATTACAAATTTAATGAATGACCAAGCTGGAAATAATGAGCTTAAATATCTACATATTTCAGTGCAACCTATGTAGATATAAAGACAACAAAACAAACAAAAAATATCAAACAGTTAGCATAAAGTACAAGAAGAGTCCTTGTACTTAAAATAAACCAATGAGTTTGCAATATGATCCATACGTTCAACACCTCTTCTCAAACTCATGCCTTAAACATATGATCAACAAATCCTAACCTCTCATAAAACAATATGTGCTGACCCTTTGGTAAATACATCGTCTACATTACTTGAAGACCCAACTTTCACGTTTTAACCACATCGGATGAGACATTTTCTTTCACCAAATGAACATCTATCTCAAAATGTTTTGTCAAACAAGATTGTTTGAAATCTGAAATGCATAACTACTATCACACCGCAAATTAACACGAAACAAGCCATCAACATCTATATCCCTTTAAATGTCAGCAATCAAATAATTTCACAAGTTGTAGATGTCATATACCAATACTCAGCCTCAGCTAATCATCTAGAAATAGTTGCTTGTTTCTTGCTTTTCTATGAAACAACATTATTACACATATAAACACAAAAACCAAATGTTATGAAACTAAACATTTAGCCCAAAATGCATAAGAAAATGTATGTAAACTGAATTTGTCACTTATTTTAAATTGAATTTATGATGCGTGCTTCAAACAATGAACAACATATGCTATATTAAGTCTAGTAACATATAAGTAAATAAGTTTATCTACCAAAATTTGATACTCTGTCATGTTCGATAAAAGTTTATCATTGTCACTTTCCTTATGATTAAGCACCACATTGTGCTGTAAAGGAGTAGCAACAGGTTTACCAGCTAAAAGATCATATTCACGTAACATTTCAAAATCTTATTTTCTTAGTAAAAGACAAATTTCATTTTTTTTTCTCCAAAACTTCTTAGGGTCTTGAGAGATGGAATACATAAGCCCTCACAAGTTCAGAATTTGCTGCATAAAATATTTTAAAACTCCTAGATCTTTAATCATAAATTTAGAACTCAAAAAATGGTTTAAGTTTTCAATCTCATTTCCATCATTAAGAGTGATGACAATGTCATCAACAAACACCAAAAGAGCTATAAACAACCCCTTTTCACTCTTGACATACAAATAGTAATCATTGTTACTTTGCACAAACCAATTCTCAACCAAAGCAGTGTTAAGTTTGTCATTCCACTTCCTTTGTGCGTGTTTGAAACCATAAAGTTAATTAACTAACTCGCATGCTTTAGTTTCATTCTTATCATAAAAGCAAGGTTGTAAGGCCATATAAACTTCCTCATATAAATCATGATATAAGAAATCATTATTCATTTCTTATTGAAACAAATGCCAGTTATTATAAACAGCTAAACCAATTAAGCACCTAAGAGTGACCATTTTAACAACATGAGTAAATGCTTCCTCATAATCAAGACATTTACTTTGATTATAGCCTTTGGAAACTATCCTAGCCTTTATATGTGTCAACCTCAACTGTAGACTTGTATTTGATCTTAAAGATCCACTTACACCCAATAGCTTTCCTCCCAACAAGCAAATCAGTTAAGACCCAAGTATTAATTCTGTGTAATGTTTTAATTTCTAGATTCATTGCTTTAACCCAATAATAATTTTAAGATGCTTCATAAAATGACTTAGGTTTAATATATTTATTTAAAGTAGTAATAAAGAAAAAAAATTAACAACACATAACTTAAAGTAATGTACATGTTTTTCAAGACATTATTTCACATTACTTTCAACCACAAAATCATTAAGTCTTATTGGTAAATTTATCTGTTTGTTGGATTTCCTCAACACTATATGTGGTTCTTCCCCATGACTTTTAGAATCTTTATTATTTTATTTGTTTGACTGTTGCCTTTAGAGTTTCAGAGGTGACATTTTCTTGTATTTGGGTTGCTATGGTGATAACTTCATCCTCAAATGTATTTAGTCATTAGAAGTTGCACCCCCATTACCTTCCACCTTAGGAGTGTCCTCTTTACGATTGGGACTTTGAAGACTTTGGGTATTAAAAAAGTTTCACCAATCTATTTCAGTTTCATTACTCATTAAAAGCCTTATTAGACTCTTCTAAATACTTCATTATAAGTGAAAAAAAGTTTCATAAAACCTAACATCTTTAGAATATAAAACACTTTTATTATCAAGACTATATAATTTATAAGCTTTTTGACCTTAGAAAAGCCAATAAGAACACATTTTTCAAACGTGAGACCAAATTTAACGATGTTATTTAACTTACTAGAATTAAAAAAAACACTCAAAAGCTCTTAGGGGTTTTTACTAAATTAAGTGGTTTCATATGAACCTCTTAATTAGCCACTTATTAGGGAGAATGAAGCTTTAATGTTTCCCCTAATTAAGATGTATTAAGGGTTTAGGCCCACAATTCTTCCCCATTAAGAAAAAAACACCCCCTAAGTTCCTTAGCACAAACTATTTTATAAGGGGAAGCATTAGACTAAACACACGAAGGTAACTGTTAATCTAGTAAGTAGCAGTTAAAACACATAATGTCCAACAAAATTGTCGGCACCAATTTATGATATTAGTGGTTCATCATACGCGTGCAAGGATGAACCCAACCCGGATGTGAAACCAGTTATTACCTAGGGAAGAGATGGAATGGATTTGGCCACCAAGTAGCAGCATGAGGGATAACTAGTGAATAGAATGAGAAAGAGAGAATAGTAATCCGATTGTAAAATACCTACAAAAGATATAGGTTACTTCATTTATAATTGATTGTTAGGATTCAATGTAAAGAGCGGATTAAGTTGGGTAGGGGTATTTAGGTGGTTCCCAAACATCTCACATAATGATACCCATACACAATCCTGTAAACCGTCAATTTTATATCTATAATGACTTCTAACAGTAAACCAAATGACACAATAATATATTTTGCATTAGAATGATAGAGTACTTTTGGCTAAAGGCTTTTTTCCCAACGCCTTACCCATACACAATCTTGTAAACCTCACTTAATCTCCCAACGCCTTACCCGGTGGTCAAAACCATGTCATGCTGCCCCAAATACTTAGGCAGGGTCTATATAACGAGTCTAAATTCTCAGGGTTACAATTGTTTGCAAGCTACATTAGCGTCACGTGCAGCTAAAAAGCTGATACCCTGAATGCACTCACTACTAATCCTAGTGTTATTGCTGCGTTAGCTGTAGCGATTTCTTCTTGTTAGTTATATTATTTGTTAGTATTATTATTATTATTATGTATTGGGCTCAAGCCCATGTTATAGATTAGTCCATGTACCATATATAATGTAACGGTTCTATGATGAATGACATACGATTTATCTCTCACTTACACTTCTATCATTGGTGGTCGCGCCGGTGGTGATAGCGGCTCTAATTCTAATACGGCTGTGAACAACAATACGTTTAGCAAAAAAAATGGTAGTGTCGCTAAAAAGGGAAATTTTCGCGGGAATTAATATCTTTTAGAATAACTTTTAATTCATTATTTTGAATAATACATTTATTTGTTGTTGCAATTTTATTTTCTCTCTCATTCTGATGATATTTCAAAGAGGAAGTTGAGGGGCATCACAGGTTATTTTTAAGAAGTTTTGGGTTAAATAATTGTTAAAGAGTCATTAATCCTTTCCCAAACACATGGGCTGCTGAGTCTTTTGATAGAAGTTCAAGTCAAGAAGGGTACCCGTGCTTAAAGTCTAAGGGCTGGAGTTGTCAAGTCTAAAGCTCATGAAGGGTCAAAGTGAAAGATTAAAGTCTCTAGCTATATAAAGGATCATCACCTCATATCTTCTCATTCTGTATTCGTTTTTCTATGTGTTTCTCTTAGATCATCTTTGTTCTAGGTTAAAGGGTGAAACCCTAGTTTTGTAATTTAGTTTTAAGCTTTCTTTTATATTGTAAAGATTCTGCCATTCTTTGGATTTTGTTTAAGTAATAAAATAAGTGAGCCAAAGGGGAGGTTGGCTGGGTTCACTTTCAAATCTGGGTGTTAAAAGGCTTTGATTATATGTTTTACATGGTATCAGAGCCAGGTTGGCTTGATATCAAAGTTTGAAATTGATTTTATAAAATTAGGGTTTCTTCAAATCTTGATCAATTAAGTTGAGTTGTGGATTTCTTGTGTCTATTTGTGTTGTTTGTTTGTTTCAGGTGTTATATTCCGTTGTGCTGTTGAGGTTTTGGATCTGCTTGATCAGTTGTTAAAAATTCTAAAGATGTATGGGATGAACTAAAAGAAACTTATAATAAACAAGATGGGTCTGTGATTTTTAACTTACATCATAAAATCTATACATTAACTCAATCTGGTATGTTATTGTCTGAGTATTATCATGAGTGTAATGCCTTATGGAGGCAGTTTGATGCTTTAATTGATTTACATACTTGTGCTTGTGTTAGTGCTCCCAAAGCCAAGGAACACAGTCAACTCTTAAGGTTGATGCAGTTCTTGATGGATCTTAATGATGTGTTTAGTTATGTGAGAACTCTTATTTTAACCATTGAGCCTTTGCCTGATGTTAAGTCTGCCTTTGCTACTCTTTCTAGGGATGATTCCTATAGAAGCAGTAATTTGACTTCTAAGTCTGCTAAGTCTGGACCAGCTGCCTTTGCAGCTAGACCTAGCAGTAGTAATAACTGGAACAATAATAGGAATAACAATAACTGAGGCACTAATAATACTAATATTGGTTCTATTAATAATAAAAGGTTTGGCAGGAGGTCAAACCTGGTTTGTAAAAATTGTAATATGAATGGTCACACATTGATAGGTGTTTTGAGTTGGTGGGTTATCCACCAGGGTTTAAAAAGAATAACGGTGGTCAAAATAGTGCTAATAATGCTTCTAGTAATGACTTTAAGGCTGATCATAATAAGAGTGCCCTTCACACTCTTACTAATGATCAGTATCAGAGACTGATGACTTTACTTAGTGATACAGGTAATACTAGCAAGACTCATGCTAGTGTTGCAGGCACTTTTATGATAAATAATATTGTCATTAGTTTCTATGGATGTAGGTTTTTTAATTTTAACTCCAATATAAGTACTTATAGTACTTACATTGGATGGATTATTGACTCAGGTGCCAGCCAACACATAAGGTTTTGTTCTGATTTTTTATTTAACATTATGGATGTAACTGGGCTAAACTTAACTGTTTCACATCCTAATAGGACTATGGAACAGGTAAAACAGATTGGAAGTTATAAATTAGGAAATGATTTAATTATAAAAGATGTGTTGGTTGTTCCTGGATATCATGTTAGCCTGTTGTCTGTTCATAAGTTGTCTAGAGATAATAAAGTTATTGTGATCTTTAATGAATCTAAGTGTAAAATTTAGGATCTAACTCAAAAGTTCCTGATGGGGACTGGTAGTGAGAGAGGAGGTCTTTACTTCTTTGATGAAGATAAAAGAGTGAATAATAGCAATATTAAGACCTGTCAAATTTGTACTTGTGTATGGCATAATAGATTAGGTCATCCATCTGATCATGTCTTAACCGTTTTAAAAGATAAAATTAAGGATTTAAGTCAGCCTAAGTCTGGACCTTGTGAGATATGTCATAAAGCTAAACAGACTAGGGAACCATTTCCTTTAAGTGTTCATAAGACTAAAAATTTAGGTGATCTTGTTCATTTGGATGTTTGGGGTTCTTATAGAGTGAAAAGTAGAGACGGACATAAGTACTTTCTTACTATGAGGTGAGATCCATAAAGAACATGGCCATCTTAAAGAACAAATGGGTGAATCCTAACCACTCATTTTTTCATCATAATAAAAAAACCCACTTTCCACCTTTTTCTTAAAACTCAAATATCTAGCAAACGATAAATCGTTAAACGACCAAAAATACACCATCGCGACGAGTATTTTTTTTATCTTTCTATAGAGGGGCACTTTTATATACTTTTGACGAACTTAAATTTTTTTTTTTTCAATCACGTCTGACAAAATCACATGTGATTTTAAGAAATCACATGTGATTGTGATACAAATCACATGTGATTTTTTCAGACGTGATTGAAAAAAAATGGGAAAAAAAGATCGTCGAAAGTATCGCGACGAGTATTTTTTTTATCTTTTTATAAAGGGGCACTTCTATATACTTTCGACGACTTTTTTTTCGATTTTTTTTCCAGTAACGTCTGAAAAAATCACATGTGATTTGTATCACAAATCACATGCGATTTTTTCAGACGTGGTTGAAAAAAAATCGAGAAAAAAGTTTGTCGAAAGTATCGCGACGAGTATTTTTTTTTATCTTTTTATAGACTGCACTTCTATATACTTTCGACGAACTTTTTTTCCGAATTTTTTTTCACTCACGTCTGAAAAAATCACATGTGATTTCGTAAAATCACATGTGATTTTTTCAGACGTGATTGAAAAAAATAATCGAAAAAAAAGTTCTTCGAAAGTATATAGAAGTGCCTCTCTATAGAAAGATGATTTAATTCTCGTCGCGATGGTATGTTTCGTTTTGCGTAACGATTAACGGTTTGTGAGATATTTAACTTTAAAAAAATAGGATGAAAGTGAGTTTTTTAATTAAATTAAAATAAAAATTAATCTAAACTATTAGATGAAAATAAAATGGATGGTTGAGATGAAGTGGATTGTTCTTTGATTAGATAGTGTTCTACATCGAACTTTTCTCTTCTTACTATTGTTAATGATTACACCAGGGTTGTGTGGGTGTTTTTAATGCAAAGTAAAACTGAGGTTTTTGATAACATTGTTGAGTTTTATAACTTGATTAAGAATCAGTTTAATAAAAGTGTTATAATTTTTAGAAGTGATAATGGAACAGAGTTTGTGAATAAAAAAGTTGAAGTGTTTTTCAAAGGCAATGGTATTGTTCATCATACATGTAATTCATATACTCCACAACAGAATGGTGTAGAAGAAAGAAAGCATATACATTTATTAAATATTGCAAGAGCCCTCATGTTTCAGAGGGGATTGCCTTTAAACATGTGGTGTGAGTCTGTTCTAACTGCAACCTACTTGATTAACAGGTTACCTACTGCTGTGTTATCTGGTAAAAGTCCTTATGAGTGTGTTTATAAAATTGAACCTAGTCTCCTTCATTTGAAAACCTTTGGTTGCTTATGTTTTTTAACTATATTAAATGAGTCTGATAAGTTTGGGTCTAGAGCTGAAAAATGTGTGTTTGTTGGTTATGCATTTGATAAGAAAGGATATAAGTTGTTTAGTTTGGATCAAAAAAGATTTATTTTTTCAAGAGATGTAAAAGTCTATGAAACAGTTTTTCCTTTTAAGAACAATTCTTTCACTAAAGAATTTGTATGTGAAGAAAATAATATTAATGATTTAAATTTTTTAATGAAAATAATGGCAGTCTTAGGTCTGATGAACCCAGTGATGACGGGGGAGATAGTGCATATAGTAACACTAAGTTTGCACTTAAAAGTAGTACTGAGAGTCCTCATGATAGCACTATAGATGAGGTTGCCAAAGATCATGAAATGCAGACTAATAATTCAGATTCTGCTATCTAGTAGGAAGGTCAAAGAGGGTCCTTTGTATGCAACTCAAACTGGTGTTTCAGAGGGTATACAAGGTACTGCTATTAATGATGATGATTATGAGTCTGAGGGTGAGGATATAGATAGTTTTGGTCAGTTATTTGAATCACCAGAACCAGTAGTAGGTCAAAATGTTAGAAGATCAAGTAGGAAGGCAACTATGCCATCTAAGTATAATGATTATGTGCTTAACAAGAATATTAAGTATGGTATAGAAAAAGTAGTGAACTTCTCTTCTGAGTTTAGAAAACTTTGTTTTTGCTACTAGTAGTAATAAAATTCATGAGCCTTCTACCTATGCAAAAGCTGTTAAAGACAGTAGATGGGTAGAAACTATGAATTAGGAAATTAAAGCTTTAAATAGAAATGGAACATGGGTTATAACTGATTTGCCGAAGGGTAGAAAGCCTATAGGATCTAAGTGGATTTATAAGGTTAAGTATCGGGCTAGTGGTGATATAGACAGATTCAATGCAAGGCTTGTTGCCAAGGGCTTTAATCAAAGATAGGATATAGACTATGAAGAAACTTTTTTACCTGTTGTGAAAATTGTGAATATAAGGTGTATTCTTAGTATTGCTATTAATAACAAATGGCCTTTGTTCCAACTTGATGTTAACAATGCATTTTTATATGGATAGTTGGAAGAGGATGTGTATTTGTCTATACCTGAAGGGTAATCTGATCAGGGTGATAAGAGAGTTTGCAAATTGGTTAAGTCTTTGTATGGGCTTAAGCATGCCCCAAGAAAGTGGAATGAGAAGTTAACTTCTGTTCTAGTTAGTAATAGGTTTGTTTAAAGTCCTAATGATTTTTCCATATTTGTGAAAAATGATAATGGTGTTATGCTTATTCTCTTAGTGTATGTTGATGATATAATAGTAACTGGTAATAATGTTGAAGAAATAAAAAAGTTTAAACAGTTACTTGGTTCAAAATTTCTCATAAAAGACTTGGGCAAATTGAAATATTTTTTGGGTATTGAAGTCTTGGACATTGATAATGGGATTTGTTTAACCCAAAGGAAGTATTGTACCAAATTGTTAACTGAGTTTGGTATGCTAGCATGTAAACCTTGCAATACTCCTATTGAGGTTAATCCTGATAATAAAAAGGTTGTTTCAAAGTTTGGCGATGATGTTCCTTTGATTGGAATAACTAATTACCAAAAGCTTGTGGGAAAGCTTATTTACTTGACAATGACTAGGCCAGATATTTCTTATGTTGTTCACTGCCTAAATCAAGTAATGCATAGTCCAATGCAGTCACATTTGAGACTTGTATTCAGGGTGTTGATATACTTAAAGAGGGAACTTGGGTTGGGAATTACTTTCAAAGAAAGTAATAATTCTGACCTAAGGGTGTTTGCTGACTCTGATTAGGCTAAGTGTAAGATAACCAGAAGGTCTATTACTGGTTATGCTATGTATCTTGGTAGTAGTTTGGTTTCTTAGAAGAGTAAGAAACAAGCTGTTGTTTCTAGATCTTCTACAGACGCTAAATAAAGAGCTATGTGTAATGTGTGTTGTGAAGTGTTGTGGATAAGAAAGGTTTTGGCATATTTGCAAGTTGAAATCTCTTTGCCTGTGGAAATGCTTTTGTGATAACAGTTCTGCAATTCAGATTGCAGCTAATCCTGTGTTACATGAAAGAAGCAAGCATTTTGAAATTGACTTGTATTTTTTGAGAGAAATTTTTTTTGTAGGTTTTATAAAAACAATAAAGGTTAAATCAGAAGATAATGTGGCAGATTTGTTTACAAAAGGTTTGTCTATTACTGATCATGATAAGTTTTGTAGTTTGCTTGGATTGTTCAATGTGTTTCAGGTAAAGGATGAAGGGGGAGTGTTAAAGAGTCATTAATCCTTTCCAAAATACATGGGCTGCTAAGTCTTTTGATAAAAGTTCAAGTCAAGAAGTGTAGCCGTGCTTAAACTCTAAGGGCTGGAGTTGTCAAGTCTAAAGTTCATGAAGGGTCAAAGTGAAAGATTAAAGTCTCTAGCTACATAAAGGATCATCACCTCATACCTTCTCATTCTGTATTTGTTTTTCTGTGTGTTTCTCTTAGATAATCTATAATCTAGGTTAAAGGGTGAAACATTAGTTTTGTAATTTGGTTTTAAGCTTTCTTTTGTATTGTAAAGATTCTGCCATTCTTTGGCTTTTGTTTAAGTAATAAAATAAGTGAGCCAAAGAGGAGGTTGGCTGGGTTCACTTTCAAATCTGGGTGTTAAAAGGATTTGATATTATATGTTTTTACAATAATGTAGTAGTAGCTAGCTTATTGATAGCATAGATAGATTGAGATAGTTTCATGATATTTTTGTTGGGATTTTAGATCTAATTAACCATTAAACATATCATGAGTACGTAGCAAAAAGATCAAACATGTATAGAACTTATAATTAACAAGGGTTTAAGAACTTGCGTACCTTTTAGCAATTAACAAACGCCGCCTTAAATTCATGCGTAACCACCAAGGATCAAAAGTATAACCCCTCTAAGTTTACACACATAATACGTTCTTAGAAAATAACGTGTATGCTAGTACTAGTAGTGTTTTAACCAAACGATCTCTTCGTCTTTGAATCAATCAACACACGAATCAAAAACCTCCTTGAATGTGGTATAAAACCACAAAACTGAAACCCTTGAGGGTGTTCGGTTTGATCGCACGAAGGAAGAAAGAAAACTGAAACCCTATGAGGGTTTTGAGGATCGGACAAACAAAAGAAGGAGCACAAGGAATTTTTAGGGTTTTTAGATTTCAAGTTATGAGCTAATGAAAGCCCCTAGACCCCTATTTATATCCCTCTTAACTTGGCATGCAAGCAAGCTCTCCCAGTCCTTGTGGGATTGAGTTTTTGGCCGACCTAGGGAAGAGAAGGGCAAACCGCGACCTTCTACTATTCGGTTTTTACATATTAGCCCGTTAAACCTGTTAACGACTAATATTTATTTCTCGTTAAACATTTAACGATCGTTTGTTAAACACTAATTAATATATTACATTAATACATTAAAACGTTGTTCTGGATATTAACGTGTGCGTCCCCTTAGGCTCGAATAAATTCCCGGACATATATAATTTATATTTGGACATATTCCATCAGCTCCCACTTGGACATGTATAAATTATATAATAACATTGGTAAGCATCTAGCAACACGACAATGCTCCCAGAAACATCCGAGTGTGGTTTCATAAAGACACGGACAAATGATTTATGAATTTACAATCCCTTTGTTTCCGATACCGTGTTAAAATGGATATGGATCAAGGTCATTCCATTATTTAACGATTCTGTTTCTCGTATATGTAACTAATCAAGATTACCGAAAATCAATGAGACATATCTACATGAGTTTTCGGGTACGGCCATACACACATCTGATTAATTCTACGAGGGGCCCAGTGGCATCATTCTTCAACTATTAAAGGAACAAATTTTATATTGAGTGCAAGTACCAAGTCATCATGTTTCATAATCACTTCTAAAATAGCCCTTATTAGTTATCTATTTTTCAGGATAACTTAAACTAGATCAAGAAGGATTATCCACATATGCAAGACCTACTTGCATCTCAAGTCTAAGGATTTTGTAAATAAAATCACTTACAAGGTTTACTTGATGACGACGATCCATAAAGTAATATCCTTGTGTTGGGGAAATCCAATATTCATCTTATGAATATCATGTGAGTTTGGTGGACACATCCTTAATATCAACAATATCACCAATCACTCAGAATTGTCTTAATTTAACAATATTCCCATATTGTTAATCGACAACGGATTAATTTAGAATAATAACTATTATTATTCACGGATTTAAACATGCAAATATAGGACACAATTTAAGATAAAAATAACAAAATACCAAGTATCATTATCATAAAATAAATTGTTTAAACATCCCTTATCCAAATACTAAACACAGATCTACATGAAACTACTAGCTAAACGAAGTCCCATGCTCCTAGCATGTTGAGTAAGCTTTCCTTTAGATAAAGCCTTCGTAAAAGGATCAGCCAGATTGTCATCTGTGTGAACTTTAAGGAATCTTATTTCGCCTAGTGCAATACTCTCGCGAACATAATGATATCTCCTATGGTAGTGTCTGGCGCCTTTCTGAACTCCCGGTTCGTTAGCAAAATGAAGTGCGGCTGAATTATCGCAAAACATTCTAATAGGTTCGTTTATTGTTGGTACTATACCAAGCCCTGAAATAAACTTCCTAATCCAAACAGCTTCCATCTACAAAGCTTCCGAACCGCATCTATGTATCACTTCTGTAGCAAACATTGCAGTATACTCTTGCGGAGCTTTTCCAGTCCACTGCTCCTCCATTCAAAATGAAGACATGTCATATCTGAGATTTTGTATCATCTCTATTAGTCCACAAATCCAGCATTGCAATAGCAATCAACTCGAAGTTCAGCTTCCGGATTTCCACCATAAACCAAGAACATATCTTTAGTATTTCTTAAATACTTAAGAATATTTTTCACAGCAGTCCAGTGAAGTTCACCAGGATTCTGTTGAAACCGGCTTGTTATATTTTGCGCGAACGCAACATCAGGTCTAGTGCATCTTACAGCATACATAATGGATCCCACAGCCGAAGCATAAGGTACATTTTGCATACGCTTCACCTCTTTAGGTGTTGAAGCACCTTGTGTTTTGTTCAAGTCAAGTCTTTCTTGCATGGGGATATGACCACATTTGGATTATCCATCTTATATCTCTTTAAGATCTTATCCATGTAAGTATTTTGACCAAGTCTAATCAATCCGCTTTACATATCCTGTAAATTTTTGATTCTAAGAATTAAATGCCTCTGCTATCCCCCAAATCATTCATTATCAAAACACTTTTCCAAGATAATCTTTACACATTGTAACTTGAATGTGATTTTCCTATGATGAGTATGTCATCAACATAAAAATAAGGAATGTAACATTACTCCCACTACCTTTTATATACACTGGCTCATCAAGATTTTTGATCAAAAAACCAAACCTTTTGATTTCTTCATCAAATCTTTTATTCTAGCTTCTTGATGCTTGCTTAAGACTATAAATGGATCTTTAAAGCTTGCATACTTTTCTGGGATGATTAGGATCAACAAAACCTTCAGGTTCACCATATAAATGTCTTCATCAAGATAACCATTTAAGAAGGCAGTTTTGACATCTTTTGCCATATCTCATAATCATAAGAAGTCGCTTAGATATAAATCCTAATAGCTTTAAAATGTCAGCGACGGGTGAGAAACGTTTCTTCTTCATAATCAACCCCGTAGAGTTGAGTATAACCCTTTGATACAAGACGAGCTTTATAGGTGTGTACAATACCATCCATTTCAGTCTTTTTCTTAAAAATCCAGTTACTCCCAACAGTCTTACAACCAGGAGGAAGATCGACCAAGAACCATACCCTATTGTCCATCATGCATTGTATTTCCGCATTCATAGCATCGATCCACTTATTAGATTCTGAATCTAACATTGCAGCTTTATAGCTAGTGGGTTCATTAATATCCCCTAGACAATGCTCCTCCACTTCTACATTTAGACATAAACGATTTGGAGCTCGATGTGTCCTTTCAGACCTACGAATCGAAATCACTTCCTCTTGAGGTGGTTCAAAACCTTCAACCTCCATAGGAATTTCGCTAGTGATTTTAGAAAGTGATGTATCTTCATCTTGAATTTCTTCAAGATCTACAGCCCTCCCACTGACTTCTTGAGTTATGAGATTTTTCTCAAAGAACTCAGCATACCTCGCAACAACTATTTTGTTTTCAGGTGGGAAGTAAAAATAGTAACCCATTGTTTCCTTTGGGTATCCTATGAAGATACACTTAACAGATCTTTGTTGGAGTTTGTCAGGCGTATCCCGCTTCACAAGCGCCTCACAACCCCAGACCTTTAAGTAAGACAAGTTTGGAACTTTTCCATACCATAATTCATATGGAGTCTTATCAACCTTCTTGGTTGGAACCATATTGAGAATGCGTGTTGCAGACTCTAGAGCATAATCCCAAAAGGATAACGGCAGAGTTGTAAGATTCATCATAGATCGAACCATGTCTAACAAAGTACGATTTCTCCTTTCAGACACGCCATTGTGTTGTGGTGTGTATGGAGGAGTAAGCTGCTGGACAATTCCACAAGCTTTAAGATAATCTTTAAACTCTTGGCTTATGTATTCGCCACTTGATCTGATCGAAAAAAGCCCTTGATTATCTTCCCGAGATATTTATTTTTTTCCCAACCCCTCCTCGCCCCCCCCCCGCCCACCCCCCCCAACCCCGGTTCCGACCCCCGCCAACCCCCTCCACCCCCCCCCCCCCACCACCCCCCCCCATCTATTATTTTTAAGCACCTTGAATGTTTCAAAGACCTCATGTTTATGTTTAAGAAGATAAACATAACCATAACGACTATAATCATCCGTGAATGTAATGAAGTAGCTAGCACCTTGTTTTGACACATGTCTAAGTAGACCACACACATTAGTATGTATTATTCCCTTTTTTTTTTTTTTTTTTTTATTTTTTTTCCAAGAATATTCAGTCGCCCTTTCGGGACGATGTGGAAATGATTTCCTTGTCATCTTGCCCGATAAACAAGATACGCATTGATCAAATGACTCATCATCTGTTATTTTAAAAAAGCCCGTCTTGTTGGCCAAGCTTTTTAATACGTTGCTACTTAATGAGCAGAAGGCAGTGCCATAATAAGTAGAGTCCAAATAAATGTTTGGCTCTTTTAGTGTAACATTTATAAATAGAATTAACATTTGGTACAAGATCATGCAAATCAATAGTCATAAATACCATTACTATGGTGAAAACAGTAAAATAATGAACAATTGTTTCTTTGAAACTAGAAATTCCAAATCATAAAACACTTAGACAAATCCATTTTTCTACCAAACGTTAAACAAACAAACACCTCTATTATAGACAGTGCATAATGACAATTTCTAACATATCACATGGCCATTAGGCAATACTAAGTCCATAACTATCCAATAGCGTCTTCTACTTGTGCACGAACACCATTGCCCACATACAAATAGAGTGCTCCTTGTTTTAGCTTCTTTGCTTCTCTAAACCCTTGTTTTGTAATACAAATGTGAGTACCACAACTATGTTCAATTGCACCCAAGATTTATAGGACAAGCAAAATAATTCTAATGTGAAGATACCTCAAGAATTGGCAGAGCCAACTGAGTGCTTACTTTTTCTTCAACAACTAATCAAGATAAAATAGGGACAGTTCCTCTTCCATGACCCACCTCCTTGAGCTGTGGTGGCAGGTTTCCATCCTACTGGTGCTCTTAGCAGAAGGTTAGGGTTTTAGGCTTAGGGATATAAACCTGTTATCATTTCCCTGCCATTAGCTTTACCCTTAGCATTTAGCTTTAAGCATTTCTTTTTAGATTTTTTGGATTTTTACCATCTTTTAATCATCATTACTTGTGGCTTTCAGTCTTTTAGTAAACCCCTTTTCATACTCAACGAGTATAGCATGTAGTTCACCAATTGTCTTCCCCGTGTCATGCATATTGTAATTTCTTACAAATCCAGCAAAATCTTTAGTGAGGCCATTTAAGATAAGCCAACAGTGAGATCTTGTGGTAGCACATAACCGAGACGTTCCAGTTGGT
This sequence comes from Tanacetum coccineum, assembly GCA_026074375.1. Taxonomy (NCBI): domain Eukaryota; kingdom Viridiplantae; phylum Streptophyta; class Magnoliopsida; order Asterales; family Asteraceae; genus Tanacetum; species Tanacetum coccineum. The sequence goes on along the minus strand of BQNB010004612.1, from coordinate 71,190 downwards.
CTACATATCCTTTCATCTGTAGAACATATGCAGCAACTGATTTGCCCTCCTCTTGTTTGCAAGCATGGAAAGTTTGGATTAGGTCAAACCTCTCCACTCATTTCTCAAACATAGCTTTAAGCTCCGGAAGCATTTCATAAGGTGAATAATTTTCAAATTGTCTATGAATTTTAGGAGTCATACTACCGAGCATAAGACAAGCCACCTCATTATATGCATCATATATTGCATTCCATTCTGCCAGCACATTTGTTGCAGAATCGGCTGTAGGAGCAGGGGGAATAGGCTGTTCAATGACGAACATTTCTTTTCAACTCTCACAAGACTAACTTTAAGTTAACGAAACCGAGTCATTGAAATTATTTCAGAAAGTTTCTATTATTTTAAAAATCGACCTGAAAGCCGAAATGGTATTTTATGTTTTGAACAGGTGTGCCATCTACAAAACATAGTTAAAGTTCAAGAATTAGTATTTTCGATAATACTCCTTGAAGAAAATTAACTACCCATGTTTAATCAAATAAACAATTAATTTTCTAAAGGCTAGGATCCTACTTGACATACCACCACCACATCAGTTGATCTGCTAGTGATGGTGTATTCAAAAGGTAATTGACGATCAATAATTGCCGCCGGTGCAATTCCTAAAACCTTATGGGAACTTAACTTCTTCAATAAGATACTGTAAGCAGGTTTTTTATCCCAGCTATGCCTGTCGAGTTTTAAGGTTCTCAACCCAATAAACCTTAAGTCGTCCAATCAAAAACAGTGATTATGTAACACTAACGTCTCACAAAAAAGTGTATAATCACCTTGGGATTACGATCTACATACGTCTCACAGCCTAAGTAAAGCATCTACAGTAAAGTTGTTACAAATTTGGATGACAATAACTTAATTCAAAAAAAAGGGTATAACATTTGTCTTGACAAATAAGTACGAAAACATGCATAACCTCTTGTATCATAGAGTTTAATAAAACTTACTCAATTAAGTTATTTATTTACGGTATCACATATTTTCTATACATCTAATGTATAAATAGCGTTACCTTTTTAAAATTAACGATTCAACGTGTTTTTAAATATAAAGATTTTATGTTTTATCACGGGAAAATATTAAAGAATGGTTAAAAACCATTCAAACCCTAGACCATTTGCGACTTCCTAAATAGTATACAAGGTAAGGAAATTACAACGTAGTCAGGTATTATAGGGTAACGGTATCTACAAGACCGAAGTCTTGATGAGTCTCCCCGAACCTTATCCTTGCAACTAAGTAGTACTTTTGCAAATTACGTCATTGATAAAAATAAAACTTTAATTTGGAAAACACATTATGAACTATAAATAGTCCATAATAAATCTGATTTCATAATAATTAGTCATGTGTATATTTATTTTTCGAAAAAACCTTTTTATTCTCTCACAAGTCAAACTTAAAATAAAACAATATAAACACATAAACTAATTCACATAACAATTATTCAAAATATAACACCTAACAATTAAGTCATGCAAATATCAATATATGATCTTAATTATCTAATAATTAAAACATGTATATATCCATATAAGACTCCTTCGTCCTATAAACTCCGGCCACATCCATCGACATAATCGATTGCGTAACCCTTATACAAATATACACCACATAGCATATAAAATTTTAAACAACTTTTAGTCCCCTTAAGACATAGCTAAGGTCTTCCCTAGCTTTTAAAGTCGTGGATCGAAATCACATAAATTTAATGTCTATGTTTTAATTCTTGATCATCATATTTGCATAAAAATTCTTTAACAATTAACAAGATTAATATCACATATCCCTCCATGATAAATTGCATGTATTTATCATGGATGCAGAATTAACAATTAATTTAAACATAAAACCGATCAATTTAAAATTAAACATATCAAGTTTTATCCATAAAATTGCATACAACCTAGAATTCGTCTAATTAATTTTATAACCAATAAATATTGAATCTTGATGCGCAAAGATCGAATCTTGATGCATAAAACGCCCAAAGGGCTTAAAAAAATTAATCAAGAACCCTAATTTTGTCTAATTTTATTTACTTGTAATTACAAATTCTACACGTTGGCTCGTGATGCCACTGTTGGAATTTTAGATCTAATTAACCATTAAACATATCACGAGTACGCAACGAAAAGATCAAACACGTATAGAACTTATAATTAACAAGGGTTTAAGAACTTGCGTACCTTTTAGCAATTAACAAACGCCGCCTTAAATTCACGCATAACCACCAAGGATCAAAAGTATAATCCCTCTAAGTTTACACACACAATATGTTCTTAGCAAACAACGTGTATGCTAGTACTAGTAGTGTTTAAACCAAACGATTTCTTCGTCTTTGAATCAATCAACACGCGAATAAAAAACCTCCTTGAATGTGGTATAAAACCACAAAACCGAAACCCTTAAGGGTGTTCGGTTCGATCGAACGAAGGAAGAAAGAAAACCGAAACCCTATGAGGGTTTTGAGGATCGGACGAACAAAAAAAGAAGTACAAGGGATTTTTAGGGTTTTTAGATTTCAAGTTATGAGCTAATGAAAGCCCATAGACCCCTATTTATATCCCTCTTGACTTGGCATGCAAGCAAGCTCTCCCAATCCTTGTGGGATTGTGTTTTCGACCGACCTAGGGAGGAGAAGGGCAAACCGCAATCTTCTACTATTCGGTTTTTACATATTAGCCCTTTAAACCTTTTAACGACTAATATTTATTTCTCGTTAAGCATTTAATGACCGTTTGTTAAACACTAATTAATATATTACATTAATACATTAAAACTTTGTTCTACATATTAACGTGTGCGTCCCCTTAGGCTCGAATAAATTCCCGAACATATAAAATTTATATTTGGGCATATTCTAACAGTTTTTAGACATTTTCCATGTAATAAAAGTTTGAAAGATAAGAATTTTCTTTAGTTATTCATACTGTTAGTTGTTTTAGTAAGTGGTGATTACATGTTGGTATGTGTATCTGAGCTTGATTTACAAAGACAAGCTAGCTCAAGACACGTGCGTGCGCGTGTTATCGCTCTTCATGCGTTGAAAGCACATTTATGTGCTCTTCAATGCAACATTCTCCAAAAAATATGTATGATTAAAAGTGTTAGCTTCAAGGAATGGTAAAGCTCATGAGTTTCGCCGCTTCGATTATAACATATTTGTGTATATTTTGTTTCATGGCTGACAAATTATCGAATGGTAAAGCTCATGAGTTTCGCCGCTTCGGGTAATGCGAATATGGCATTCGACTTACGGCCGACGAAAGACGTGCTTCCGTGGCCGGGTAATGCGAATATGGCATTCGACTTATGGCCGATGGAAGACGTGCTTCCGTGGCCGGGTAATGCGAATATGGCATTCGAATTACGGCCGACGGAAGACGTGCTTCTGTGGCCGGGTAATGCGAATATGGCATTCGACTTACGGCCAACGAAAGACGTGCTTCCGTGGCTGGGTAATGCGAATATGGCATTCGATTTACGGCCGACGGAAGACCTACTTCCGTGGCCGGGTAATGCGAATATGGCATTCGACTTACGGCCGACTGAAGATGTGCTTTCGTGGCCGGGTAATGCGAATATGGCATTCGACTTACGACCGACGGAAGACGTGCTTCCGTGGCCGGGTAATGTGAATATGGCATTCGACTTACGGCTGACGGAAGACGTGCTTCTGTGGCCGGGTAATGCGAATATGGCATTCGACTTACGGCCGACGGAGACGTGCTTTCGTGGCCGGGTAATGCGAATATTGCATTCGACTTACGGCCGACGAGGAAGACGTGTTTCTGTAGCCGAGGTAATGCGAATAGGGCACTCGACTTACAGCCGACGGAAGACGGCTTCCGTGGCCGAGGGGGGTAAAATGCGAATATGAACATTCGACTTACGGCCCGACGAAGAAACGTGCTTCCGAGTCCAGTAATGCGAAATGGCATCTGACTTAGTACCAGGACTTGCATGCCATCTTACTTACTTGTATATAAATCCGGAATACTTACGTGACATGCACGAAGATAATTATAATGGTATCGTTATACCCCTATAGCCCCCCAAGTTTAATGGTGCTATGTTCTATTAGTAGTATTAAACTTGCAGACAAAGTATCCAAAAAACATGAATAATTTTAGCACTTACCCAACAGGCATGGCCCCTGAACACAACAGAGCTTACTAAAAGGTGGATCCACCATATGTGTCCATGATTAACCGTGTATTGCTTAGTACAACTAATTAGTACGTAGTATTGAATTCATACAATGATGTTAATTAATACCATTTCATTTATTAACAAATGTATTGTGCGTATGGATATAAATTACAAGGTGTTTGTTTATTTATTATGTCCCAACTTCGGGAATCTAATTCCGTACATCAAAAGGAATGTAGCGGATTAAAATTAATATGATTTAACTAATAATAGGCATAAGAACGTGTACAACAAATGTTTTCACTTTATGTAAAGATAAGCCTTGCACGCCCCTTCACGCCTCCGTAAGCGCTAGGATACATATAGGACACATAAGCCTAAAACATCGAGGCAAAAAAAAAATGGTCATGTCCTAATGATACAGCACAAAAAACTTTTCATGAGATATGATATAAAGAATGAAAAGTACTCGATTTAGTTTATTCGCGGACTTCCTGAGTGCCGTAATCAAAATAGTAGCCGGCGGGTTGCCTCGGCCGGGATACAAATGATGACGATCCAAACTTAAAGTAAATCTTAAAAGCCCATATAATAGCTCAATGGGTTGCGTGGAGGGGTTTTACCGAGCGTCACCATTCTTGGGTAACTGCAAATGAAGTCGTTAATGACAATAGAGCAGATATCCCTACTGTAATGCGGTAACATCCATGTAGATAAAAAAGGTTCCGCGGCTCATGATGTTCGTCATTGTGAAGTAAACTTCCAAATGTAAGGTACAAAGACTTTGGAAGCGTCCAAGTTCGTTGACCGGTGATTTACCTACGGAAGGCTCGAGGCCGCAATGGTGATGCGGTTGGTGACCGCGGATACCAAAAATAAAATACGTCCTGACTTGCTGAGCGTTCACGAAAGACGAAGCTTGCGACCGCGGATGTCAAAGAGGAATCCAAGTCCGGGCAAATGCGGACAAATTAAGCGTAAATCATCACCCCCACATAAATCGCATAATCTTTGCAAATGAGGGATAAATATGCAAAATAATATTTGTTAAACCATTTAATATGGCATGCCGTTGTATGCGACGTTTTTACCAAGTCATAGCTTAATCAAAAAATTATATTGTTTCCTGTTGAAACAATTTTTTTTTGTTTTGTTTTGTTTTGTTTTTGAAAATGTATATCAAATATGGTAAACACTAACTGAGGGAGCAGGGCCGCGACGTAATTTTTGGAGCGGGCCATAAATATAAAGAAGTCGGGCCGCGACATAATGTTTGGTACGGACCATAAATATAAAGAAGTTGGGCCGCGACATAACTTTAAAGAGGTTGGGCCGCGACACATTATTAAGAGGTCGGACCTGCCCATGAAGGAAGTCGGGCTCACGGACAAAAATATAAGAGTCCTTTTAAAATAATATTTGCAAAATAATGTTTGCATAATAATATTTACAAGTAAGGGATAATTGCAAATAAGGAAAAAGATATGGATAAAATCTTTTTATCAAATTAAAAAATATTGGTAATATCTTATTACCAAATAAAATACAGATAACATCTTATCAAGTTGGAAAAAAAATGATAATATCTTGTTACCAATTTAAAAAAATATGGTAATATCTTGCTACCAATTTAAAAAATATTGGTAATATCTTGTTACCAATTTAAAAAGATATGGTAATATCTTGTTACCATGGTAATATCTTGTTACCAATTTAAAAAGATATGGTAATATCTTGTTACCAATTTAAAAAATATTGGTAATATCTTGTTACCAATTTAAAAAGATATGTAGAATATCTTTATCAAATTAAAAAGGAAAAATAATAGGGGTCGGTGCCAATGGCGACTTTGTACCGAAAAGCAGACGTACAAAGCGGGTGTCACTTCAAAGTTACGAGTGAAAAACAAAATAAAGTTACGAAAACTTCAAAGAATAGAAGATTGTCTATTAACTACAAACAGGTGCTTTTAAAGTGATATTAAAATCACATGATGTTTATTGATTTGGTAAATCAAGTTTGACGCATGGCAGGATGCAATGAGTGAAAAACAAAAATACGAAGGTTTTAGAGTTACCGACTTTAGAAACCGATTTTTGCTTTTCGGTAATATGAGAACACGAAACATAGTTTATTCGGAGTCCCACGGATGGCGCCAACTTGTTGATGCATAATTTGGTCGGGCCAGTCCTGACGACTCTCCTGGTGCCGTTCGTCGTCTTTCCGGGCCTTGAATAGTGCTGCCAACAAAGAAGAACCGGTTAGAAGGGGACCCGAGGCCGGAGCCCCGGGATCCACCCTCCGACGGTCAAGTCAGAATGGTATAAGCATATAGTAAAGAAGTAGTAGAGAATAACCTGGTGCAGTAGGATGATCCAACTCTTGTATATATAGTGTATGAATTAGGGTTACGTAGGATGTGAGTCACTCTTTTATCGGGTTCGGCCCATTGGGTCCGGCCCATTCCGGACTATACGCGAACAACAATAATAAGAAACATACACTATCTCAATTTGTGCACTACATGCCGGTACATATTTGATGGTCTGTAATGGCATATACAATATACGAGACTTAAAAATAGAAACTATCATAGAAGGGTTTTGTCACAGTAAAGTTTATTCAAATAACAGACATCTAAATATAAATTTGTGCAATGCATTAAAACTAAATTCGAATTTGAAACCATGAATCGTCCTAAACTAGATAACCAAGAAAGAAGGGCAAAACATATTAGTATTATGAGGTGAGATCCATAAAGAACATGGTCATTTTAAAGAACAAATGAGTGAATCCTAACCACTCATTTTTTTATCATAATAAAAAAACTCACTTTCTCACCTTTTTCTTAAAACTCAAATATCTAGCAATCGTTAAACGAACAAAAATATACCATCGCGACGAGTATTTTTTTATCTTTCTATAGAGGGGCACTTCTATATACTTTTTACGAACTTTTTTTCAATTTTTTTTTTTCAATCACGTCTGAAAAAATCACATGTGATTTTAAGAAATCACATGTGATTGTGATACAAATCACATGTGATTTTTTCAGACGTGATTGAAAAAAAATAAGAAAAAAAGATCGTCGATATTTTAAGAAACTTCTTAGTTTCATTGATACCTTCCATATTGGTTCCAACAATAAGTATATAATCTACATAAAAGCATAGGATGACACCATAATCTTTTGTAAACTTAGAATAAATACATCTATGAGATGAATTATGGGTAAAACCATTTGAAAGTATAGATTTATCAAATTTATCATGCCACTGTTTAGGTGCTTGTTTTAACCCATATAAAAATTTCTTTAATTTGCAAACTTTATTCTTAAGACCAGGCAACACAAACCCTTCTGGTTGTTTCATATAGACTTCTTCATCTAAGTCACCATTTAAAAAGGCAGTTTTAACATCCATTTGATGTATAGGCAAATTATAAATTGAAGCTAATGCAAAGAGCACCCTAATCGAAGTGATTCTAGCTGTCGGTGCATATGTATCAAAGTAATCAAGTCCCTGTCTATGACTAAAGCCTTGAATTACCAACCGAGCTTTAAAAGTTTAAATGGATCCGTCTGTATGGTATTTAATTCTAAATACCCATCTACACCCAATTGCTTTGGAACCTGGAGGTAAATCTGAAAGTTTCCAAGTATTGTTAGATACTAGGGAATCCCGTTGCCGTAGACCCAAAAATAATTCACAATCAACCCTACAACCTGCTGGTTACAATTGTTGTAAAATCCATTTCAAAATCTAGCCAAACACTATTTTAATTCCTCCAAACACCAATACAAAGCCATACCCAATGACTTAACACTCTTTCAAACATAAAACTCATAGATTTTCAGAATCAAACATTTCATGACTTACTAAGTAGAGGTCGATACGAGAGAATCGGAACACAATACCAACTCTATTCGAAAGTTCCAAAAATAGACGTTTCCAAATGACACGTTACGCGAGAATAAGTTAATAGCCGTTTTCCAAAACAATGAGGGTTCATGGGATGACATATAAAAGTCACACTCCCATCAACTGAAAAATTTCAAAACAATATTGGGGAGGGGGGTACGAAACAACATATGCGATTAAAAGCAATGGGAAGATATTCGAACTCGGAGTCGAACAATAGGTCACCCAATGGATCTACAGACTACGGCGAATCAACATCGCCAAAAGATGAAAATGTAAAAGTCACGAAAACGTTTTCAAAGATAATTATATAACAACGATGTTTTCATCACGTATAAAAATAATTTTATGTGTCTTTGCTTTACTTTAGTTTTCATTTTAGTATTCTCTGTATAGACACCATGTGTTGTGATGATATCCATTCTTGTTTATACATCGTGTTTCTGCCTTGGCGGGGTGTGACACTCTCTTTGTGAGAGGGTTGGGCAGGTGTGCTTGTTGTGTGAGTAAGTCATAAGTCGATCTCAACCATCAGATTTGAGTGTCCTCCAAGCTCTATAATCTCCACCCTTGATTTTCTTGTTTTGTTTTTTTACGAATGGGGTGTTAGGGGATTGCCAACATGGCAAATGGCCTATGTGAAGTGGGGTTGAAGGAAAAAGATGTTTTGGGGTGAAGGGTTGAGTAGGAAATTGATGTTTTTGTCTTGAGTTGCAGGGGGCAGAGGTGGGGGATGTACAGTAAGGTTTTGGCGCCCATTTTGGGGTTTATGTGTAAACTTTGGCGTTTTGGCAACAATGGCCCTCCATGTTGTGTAAATGTCTTGCAATTTCAGTCCTTGTGGTGTAGAAGTTTAAGAATTTGGCAGAAACGGCCCCTTTACTTGTATGTATCTATTGCAGCCATAGTCCTTTTGTGGTGCAAGTTTGGGGGTTTGGCAGAAATGACCCCTCATGTTATATAAGGTTATAAGGTTTGGCTTTTTGCTTTGTCGGGGTTGACATTTTGGTTGACTTTGACTTTGACTTTTTCACGCTTTTCCATTCTCGTGCTCATTTTTTTCGTGTTGGCTTTGTTTATGTCCTTTTATTAGATATCCGCTACCTGCACAATATAAATCACAAAACACACAAATACAATGTATTTTTGGTCATTTTAGGCACGTTTTCCTAGGTAAATGGTATGTGTAATTAAGCACATACCACTTGTGGTCTTTTAACTACCTAGACAACGGTAGCGAGCCGTCAGGAATCGGTAGCCTATTTCCCCACAACACTGACAAAACCTTGATGTGTACCTTACTTTCACCAGAAAGAATCTTTACGAAGTGATTTAAACTAAGAATCACAAAAACCTAAAGTAACTTTATTTATTCAACAATTATATAACGTTTATTAAGCTGGTGGGAGAAAAAAGCCACAATTAACCTCTATGAGTTCTAAAGAGTTTCAGCTACTCTACGCTTAGCATCTAACTTATATTCAACTCTATCATTTTTCGTTCTTCGCAAATTTAAAATCTTTACTAAAAAGATCCGCGAATACTTAGTCTAATAAAACAAGCTTTGCATATATAAAGTCTATCATGGAAACTTGCAAACTATTGGCTCTTTTAAGCTAGAATTCGCGTTTTAAAGCTTCTTATATAATGACTAGCAAAAGCTTAAATTTATATAAGTTAAGGGGCAAGCTAGAGCGCAACATGCTCGATTAAGTCAAAATTAATTCCTTAAAAAGATCAAACTACGTGTCTAAACACTTATTCTATTTTTGAAATTTTTTAATTTTGGCATATTTTTGCTATTTTTGGTGGCAAAACGGGGTTACGTGAAGACAAGGCAAATGCAAGTAAGATCGAATCGAAAGATCCCCTCATACTAGAACTACACATTGTCCTCAATGTGAGACTGTCACCCCCATACTAATTTCAAGGCATAATCCAAATATTAAGGGGTCTCTACCCAAATATAAAGCCGTTTATTAATTATGTTAATAAATAAACGTTAATCAAGAAGATCTAGGATATCAGATTCCTATATATAAGCAAGCGAAGGATTGAAAATCGAGTGAACGATGGACAAAACCACGAGCACGAGAGTCTTCATAATCCGGGGCAATCCTGGACATAAAACACAAAACATGAAACACGAGAAAGGAAGAGGCGAGCCTCCTCACATCACACTTATTAATAAATATGATATTAATATACTACTACTAAGGATAAGCATGAGTTGCCACCCACGAAGCGCTTGTTTTTGTGCGAGTCTCTAGCTTGACTCTCCCCATATCATCGTGATATTAGGAACGAAACAAGTGGAAGAGCAAACTTCCATCGGACATTCATATGCCATCGGCTTTAGAGAAGAAATTTGAAAAGCGGAGATGCCGGGGTCAAAAATGAAATCCTCACTCCCGGAGGAGAGAGGAAGAGAGAATCCACCGGATAGGTGAAATAAGGAAGAAAAATTCGGATAACATATATGAGGGAAAGATAACGGCGATCCTCAAAGGATAAGCTCACATATGTTGAAAAAACAAATCTTATGAATGTCGGGGTCGAAAACTTTGACCATACTTGTCAAATCTTCATTATCAGGTTCATCCTTTAAGTTCTTCGGGTCATGATCTAAAAACACCTTGGGAGGGAGATTAAGGATAGAGTTATTATTAAGCAAACTTTCAAGATAGATTATATCTCCCTCCGAATCATGATAACCGTCCTCAATATCCATGGAAACATCAATTTCTAGAAAAGCATCGATCTCATCAATATCGCCTCCTGGGTCGAAACATTCATCCTTATTAAAATCGGAAAGAGGTGTGGCTAGTAAAGTCGGCTCATCAAGGTTAGAAACATAAGAGTTCTTACTCTCGATGTTCTCTAACACCTCATCAAAAAGAGGATTTACGTCACTAGAGATGTATTCGTCATCAAATTCGAAAAGAGTGTTCGAGTAAATTTTAACATTGTCTTCCGGAACGTCATCATCGAATAGTGACTCGTCATCACTAGAGGTAAAATCATCATTTAAGTTGAAGAGAGGGTTAGAGAAAGTCACAGATTTTTCCTCATAAACTTTAATGGGAGAGAAATCATCACACGAAGGTAAATCACACTCACTATCACTCCCGGATGTACCCTTGGACTCACTTAGGATTGGTGTAACAACTGGAAATTTCTGGAATTTCAAATGACTATTTTACCCTTTGACTTGACTTGACTTTTATCACTTTTGACCTTTTATTGTCTCATAAAAACAATTACTGCATGACCGGTAAAATTTTTGAAACATATTTTAAATGATATATCATATTTATTATTACATCTCTCATGTGCAAGTTATTATTAACTTATTTGACTTGAAAACGAAAAGATATATGTTATTTTTAAGTTGACTTATCAAAAAACGACCCACTAGATCACGTTTTCACAACTCGGACTCTAAAGCAATTTGATGTAAAAAGACATTTCGGACAACTTTTTAGTTTTGCCCGAGACCCGAAACAAACATAAAGTGACTAAAATACCCTCGCAAAATTTTGAACATCGCACACAACGCGTGCCGACACGAAAAATAATTAAATTATATTTAATTATCGCATTTTTATTAAATAAAAATATTTAATAAAATATAAAGAATTTTATTCAAAAGCGTTTGTTGATAACGCGAATATTCTAGTTGAAATTCATTTTTATTTTCAGACAAGGCATAACCGGGTCACCAAATAAATAACAAATATTTTTATAAATGTTATAAAAATAGTTATGAAATACTATCAAGTAAATACTTATTTTTATCAGAAAAATGATTTGAAACGCAATGGCGCATGTTTCGTATTTTAAATCATCTGATAAGTGGCCTAATCGAGCCCCGAACCATTAATTAACAAAAGTTACACTTTTGGTCCCTGTGAAAACATTTACACATCAACCCTCATCTTTTTGGTATATATAAAAGTTATATACATTTTTTTTCATTTTCATCAAAACTATACACACACGCACTCACTTCTCTCTCTCTCATATTTTTCCGGTGAGTTCCACCGTCGCCGCCCCACCTCCGGCCATCGCCGCCGCTGCCATCACCAAAAATTTATAATTTTGTAGCTCCACTCCGATCTACCCGATCTACTACACCACTCGTCGCCAAGCGCCATTCCACATCACCAGCCGCCACCACAGCGGCTGCCATCCCCATGCCACCATCACCTTCCACCACACCACCAATCATCATCATCGCACCACCTCCATCATCACCACAGCCGCCACCATAACCATCATGTCACCACTGCCACCACCACCGCAACAGCCATAGGGTGCGTTTGGTCTTAATAGAAACGATCCGGAAGGGGTGCGTTTGATGGTTATATCACCACCAAGGGTGAGTTGGGTTTATGGCAGCCCCACCAAGGGTGCGTTTGGTTTCGTTAACAGCACTAAGGGTGCATTGGTTTTGTTTATATCACAAGAAAAGGGTGCGTTTGGCAGCCATAACCCACAAAGGGGTGCGTTTGATTGTTTATAAAACAACTAGGTGCGTTTGGTTGGCTGCGAAACACCCAAGGGGTGTGTTTGGTGTAGCAGCAGCTGCGTAAGGGGTGTTTGGGTTAGCATGAACGCACTAAGGGTGCGTTTGGGATAGCGTAATCACGATTAGGGTGCGTTTTAGTTAATAGAAATGCACAAAGGGTGTGTTTGGTTTGGCAGTTAACACTGAAAGGGTGCGTTTGGCTGTTATTAACACCGAGAGGGTGCGTTTGGATATAGGTTTAGCACGAATAGGGTGCGTTTGGTTTAGTAGCAGCCATAGGGGCATTTGGTTTTGATGATTATACAACATAGGGTGCGTTGGGTTTGGTAGAAACGCACATGGGGTGCGTTTGGTTAGCTGTTTAACAGTCGTAGGTGTGTTTGGGATAGCAGAAATTTGATAAGGGTGCGTTTGGCTTAGCATTTTCGCTATAAGGGTGTGTTTGGTTTAACAAGAAGCGCTAAGGGTGCGTTTGGCTGTGCAGAATCACAACAAGGGTGCGTTTGGGTTAGCAGGAAAACCAATAAGGGTGCGTTCGGGATAATATAAATATGATAAGTTTTGAGAAAATATAAAATCGGATTAAGCGGTGGTTAAAATGGTTAAATAAATGTAATAATTATTATTTTGTTCAGTTTAGATATAAATAAATATATATAGAAACATAAAATGTGAATGATAACAAGTTTTAGCCATCTTAAAGTCCATGCCACTCTATGCCATAAGTTGCTCAATTACCTGGGATAAACATGCATAAAAAGGGTCAACACAAAGGTTAGTAAAATTCTTAGGTTTGAAATGTAATAGTTGAATACAAGTTATCATAATGGAAATATTTGCATTGTAGGGATAATTATCATGGAGAACATTATTTATCATGGAGAACATTATTATTATGGAGAACATTATTATCATGGAGAACATTATTATTGCATCTAAGTTCATGAATCACATATTTAAACTCAATAGAATCAGGAGCTTCTACCTGAGACATACTAGGAGTCACTATCAAAAGAGATACTAGGAGCTATTATCCAAAGAGATGTTGGGAGATATTACCCAAAGAGATATTGGGAGATACTACCCAAAGAGATATTTCCATGTACTTAGGCAATAATATATCAGGATAGCATATAGTTTAGAAAACACTTGTATTCATGGTTTATAGCAGGTATTACAGGTTTATAAAGTATTTAAAAGATTGAAATGTAAGGTTATGAACTCATTAAGTCTTTGAAAAGTAATCACATTGTTATAAAATAAACGAGTATAAAAAAGAGTTTGTAACAAGCATGTATCCTCATCATGGGTTTATAAAACATGTGAATAATTAAAGGCGAGGTTATGAGCTTCACCTGATAGGTAGTTGTAATAAATATTCCAAAATGTAAGCTGACGACTTTATCACAATCTTAACAGAGAAGGTTGATATAGTCAAAATGATAGTAAACAGCCACGTCACGCAACCTGAGTAAATATGTCAAGTCTTAAGAAGATTGTACTCTAGAACTTTGGTTTTAATAGTTTAATATAGTTATGACTTTGATTGGAGAGTTTGAAATTATTGTATCACCGTTCGGGCCATCATAATTCAGATGTCATTCAGTAAACGTTTGAGGAGCTAGGGCACTTTAAATCGTAAACCCAACAACTCAGTCAGAACGTAATACCAAGATGAAACCCCTTAATATGAAGCTCCCTAGTATTGTAGTACGATATAGATTCGGGATAGGATTTTTAAAAGCACATTGATGATGAATTATATAATAGTTATAACATAATCGGTTTTAAGTGTTTTGCTCAATAACTGGAAATGATAAGCACGTCAAGAGTTAATTAAAGTTATGTCTTATAAGGTTTTGAACACATTTTTACACTTTTTCAAAATGTTACATTTTAGACCCTTAAGAATGAAAAATGGCAAAATATATCCTTAGAGTTTTCACTTTTACAAGTTTGGTCCTTCTAGTTTAAAAGATGTACAAAGTAAACCTTGTACTTTGGAAAGTGACATAATAGACCCCTATAGTTATAACTTTAATAAAATGACATTTTCAGTCCCTTTAGTTATAAGTTTCAGAAAGTTACGATATATACCCTTTTGCATGAAAAATGTATCGTTTTTAGTTCAAAATCCATAATAATGATATTTTTCAATATGAAAAGTAATTTGCAGGTTATAGCTTATTAATATAAGCTAAAATATGAAGATTTAACGTAACAAAAGTTTAAAATAACAATTCGTTAAGCTAGAAATCAAAAGGGGTCAAATTAGGGTTTTAAAACGAAAACGCGTAGGTTTTTAATTCAAATCTTATCAAGACTTAATAAAGTGGTTATATTATCATTAAATAAGCTTATTAGAATAGATTTTAACAACATTATACAAGTTTAGCTTATAGATTACATAAAAACATGAAATTAGGGTTTCGTGGGTTCGTTTTGGATCAAAACCTTATAACGAGTTGATTTTGAGTTCAAAGCTTTTTCTCTTTAACAAGTGTATATTTATGATCATATGAACATATAAGAGTATTGAAACAGAATGTGAGCTTATAGAACCTGAATTGAGCTTATGGATTCGAAAATGGGTCGAAATGGGTGATTTAGTACTCGTACGCCTAGAATAACAACTCCAGGGCTTCAAGACTTAGTTTTCTTGGTTTCTTTGCTTCACTTCTGATCTTGATACTTCTATTGATCTTCTAATTCTGCTATGAAAGTATTAGAACTCCATTTATGTGTATGAGAGAAGTTGTGGGGGATGGTTTGAATGTAGGTGTATGGTTTGACTTATATAGGGCTCAAGGACCCATAAATGGGCCAAGAATCTTGGTAACAAGGCATAGATCTGGATAGATGGATAATGGAAGGCTAGAGATGACATGGATAAGCTAGGAGATGAGTAAACATAACGCTAGGAATACTAGCTTTGATGTGTTGTTTCTCTCTTGTGTTGTCGTGGCCTAAAAGGAGAAAGAAGGAGGTGTCAAAGCCTCCTTAGTGACCAAGGAATGCAATGAGGTGCTTGTAAGCAGCTTGTAAATGAAGTAGGTGAGTCATGTAGGTGTGTGGTAGCTTGGTTGGTTTTCAAAATAGGTAAAAAGGAGGGAAAATGAGTATAGAGTTCAAACTTGCTCGGGTTAGGGTTTTTTTTGGTTTAAATTTCGTATACGATAGAGTAATGAGGATAGATTATGAAATGTAATGTTGTAATTAAGTGTTTATAACTTAATTTGATTAATAGGTTAGGTTAATAATAGGTAAAAACGAAGAAATGGGTCATAGTTTAGAAACTAGCTCGGTTTTGGGGTTTCTTGGTTTGAATTAGGGTTTTGAGTTTAAAAATAAGTCTAAGTTATTGGAAATGGAAGGAAATGTTGTTAAAAAGTTGAGCATTTCTTGTTTGTACATTGTACTTAATAGTTTGTACAAGATTCGTTAGGAAAACAGAGGTAGAACGGCTATTTTGGATGTCATGCTTAATGACTTATACATTGTACTTTTAAGGTTTGTATATTGACTTGGAGGGGTTTTATATTTTTAAATGAGATGTTATATTAGATGTACATATGCTTAGTAGCTCGTGATTAACTTTAGATATTAACTTTACATGGTGTTAGGGTTTTTAGAGGTTTACGTTAACGTTTAAGCCTGTCTTGATTATAACGTGCAATGGTTACATATATGAGTAATGTACTTTGTAAAAAGGATATTAAGATATTGACTTGACATATTATGATGTTTTCTTGACATATATGTAGATAGGATTGCCATAGATAGGTTGCGTGAGCTCGTTAACTTTAGTTATGCAAGTTGCGTTGCATATTGAGATATTGGTAATGTAATAAAGCGAAAAATTTCCCTGAAAAAGGTGGTTCATATATAATAGATAGATAGTACATTGCATCTAACTTAATAGATGGATATTTACATTGATGAAAATTGCGGGTTGTTATAGTCTCCACCCCTTAAAGAAATCTCGTCCTGAGATTTAGTTGAAAGTTGTAGTGGTATTGTTTGGGAATAGATGTAGGTACTGGGCATGAATTTGATCTTTATGTTAGGCTAATCAAGGTCACAAGTCCACGTGTGTGATGCATTTATAATTATGTTGTGCACCATAATTATAATTGCCTCCTTTTACACATTTACTTACTTCCAAAACCACACCTGTAACACCCCCAAAATGGGCCCGCCAGCGGATATTATGTTTGGGGTATTACTGCATACGATCACTAGACAAATATGAGAAACTGGACCATTATAAGGATAGTTTAAAACGGATACTATGGATTCATAAATGATTCGATACAAAAGTCATGGCTTGACTTGTTTAGCTTGTAAAATAAAGTTTCATAACTAACATTATTCCTAAATTGTAATGCATGCAAATCTTTATGATACGTGACTTCAACATGCACGAACAGCCATAATGTATCCGTGACTTGTACCTTATGATGAGAAAACATGTTTAAATGTCAATCAATAAGGTTGGTTGTAATTTAATTGGTTTATAAGTTAAGGATTCTTTCCGAATTGGGTAGCAAGATTCCCTGTTTTCCCTGTAATAAAGTAACAAATACAATATCACAAAAATGTATTACGAAATGCACTAAACTCATGACACCGAAGCTAAACAATGTGTGCATTTCAATTACACATAAATGACTTTGCCCAATGTAGATGTTCAACCCGTAACATCCATGAATCAAAATGGTATACGTTCGTTGTTTCCGGCCAACCGGTAAACTAGCAAGCGCTACTTGCCCGAACGGGGATGTTAATCCCAAATAGATCTATTCATAACATTCACGCTCACATAATGCAATTAACAATTACATCTATGCAATTAACAGTTCATGATAATGGGCATAGTGGGTTATAGCTACTTAGGCAAACTCGTAATATTTGAATTTAAAATATACTTGCATCCATGTTAAAAACAAACATGATCTCATCCCCGAGATTTGATAAATGATTGAAAAAGTATAAAAGTGGGGACTATAAACTCACATCAAGTAATGATAACGTAGGAGCAAAGTAGTGGCACGAAAAACAATGCAAAAGGCTTTATCCGCAACCTACGAATAAATAATACATATTCACTAACCAGAAAAATAATAATATAAATACTTGCAATCTCGTCCCTAGTGTGTGCTTGAACTTTATTTAAAATAATGACGTTTGAAAATAGTTTCTTGATTAAAAATGATCAACTTTATCGGGTCAACGCGGTCAAACCATAAGTATGTAATTTACGACTTCGGACATTTAGGAAACTAGGTAGTATATACTTTAAAATATTAGTTTAGGTCAGCCCTTGGTTTGGTCTCTAAGTGTGTTAAATAATTAGATGAAACATTGACGTTTTCCTTCTAAATTAAACTTATAATTTACTAAGTTTTATCATGAGTTGTCTTAGAGTTTTATGACTAGTTTACGGTCTTGTTAATTGACGATATTAAAAAGTAAAGGTATATTTGAAATCTCCGCTGGAAAATCCACAACTTTCATTAAATAAGTTTCGGTTAAAAACGTCGTTTAAGTAGTTAAAAATAGTGCTAAACATGTGCGGGTCGCATAACCGCTTTCCAGACTTAGAATATATTTGAGTTATTTCAACTGCTAATGTTGGCGTGTTCAGACTTTAAAATCAGTTTGTGGATTCGTTACTTAACGTTAAAACAAAATGGGAGCACGTTTGAAAACTAGGCTAGGTCTATTACGAATTACTTTTTATAAGTTTTGGGGGCGGAGGTCGTTAAGAGGGTCGAAAATGGGTACAAAGTAAGGGGTGTCGAGCTGTCTGTTGACAGTATTAAATGTGTGACAGCAGCACTAACTTTGGGTTACGTTTACTAGCTCAATACTTGATACTAGGACAAACTAAAAGTACCTTTGTAAACCAGGCCAGGTCAACTACACTTTATGTTTTGTAAGTTTCGTGGGCCGAGGTCGTTATCAAGGTACCAAAAGTGAGGTTAGGGGGGAAGTGCTGGTGTCGCGACTGCCAACAAATATTAACTGTTTAACTGCGTGACAACAGTGCTAACTTTGGTCCTTCGTTGTGAGTTTGTTTCTTAACCATTTTTGATGAGTCGAATTCCTAAATGCAGCTTACTATGATGACTATAAAATGCCCCCAATTGTTCGCCCTACGCCCTAGCCTAAGTGGGTTAAAACAAGGCTTAAAGTCGGTCCAGTGGGGTTGCGTTACAAAAAGCATTTGACAGACTTACACCTCGAACTTTGAAACCTTATAACTCTTTATTTACATGACAAAATTTGATGAATCCAGGGGCAAAACGATCACGACCTATCCTATTTTTGAAAGTAGCTAACTCGTCCTTATATGCTTCATGTTTAAGGGACGGTTAAGGTGCTTAGAGTTACTACACGCATGGGGTAATAATATGACATAGCCTATGTAGTTTTGGTTTCTAACCTAACAACGAGCTCTAGCCACAAGCATACAACTATTCTAAACCTAACACTCTCACATTATGCCCATGTTTCATTTTCCACTCACACGCTTTAGGGAGGTTTGGCTAGTCCATTCGTGTTACATCAGAAAGTGGCAAAAATATGTTTTATTTTTAACAAGTTTAAGCACACAACTATGGCACAAGAATTATAATTAAATGATGACTATTAAGAGATGATTACTCACAAAATGCAGGGGAGAGTGCCTCAAACTTAACCACGGAAACCCTAGCTCCAATATCAAAGAAACCCTAATTGAGCGAAATCCTTAAGTGACTCGAAACCAACAGCCCCTTGACCCTTGCTTTCTCTTCTACGAACCAACAAGAAAAACCCTAGTAATGTCGACTAGGCTTAGGGTTGGATGGGGATAATGAAGAGATGAAAATTTGAGTGTGTGTGTGTCGAATTTAATGAGCAGGAGGAAGTATATGTGAAAGTTGAAATCCTTGAGTTGTTGTGAAAGTATGGTACTCAGCTCATGCATTCTTATAATCAAATAAATGGATAAGGGGACTAGTCAAAACATACTCACATGTATGTGTAACACTCATTAGGGTAAGCATCTTGTCACAGTGAATAAAAGTTGATTACTGTTTGGGGTTTGAAGAATTCTAGGCGTTGGAAGTAGCAGCAAGAAAAGAGAACCGATTTTCATCACATGTTCTTGGGAGTTTATAAAGAAAAGGGATGTGGGCTTTTAACCATTGGACAAAAGAGTTATATTAGGATAGGATTCTTGTTCCCTCTTTGGTTAATTCGGTTTGGGAGAGCTAGCAATGAGGGATACACGATTTTTTTATGGCTAAGTTGTAGGGATTTTCACTTTTAAGTCTTCTCTAATTTTCTTTACTCATATACATTGAATTTTTGGGCTCACGTGATATAGCTAATGCTATTTAAATGTTCTACTATACGAATTAAAGTAATGTCTAAAACGAAATAGTAATGGAAAATTTAAAATGATGAAGGTACGGTGTCGTAGAAAGACCTGAAAAATACGGGGTGTTATATCTCTATGGACTACATCAGGCCCTAAGAGCATGGTATGAGACACTGTCAACTTATTTGCTGGACAATGGTTTTCACAGGGGTCAGATTGATAAAACATTGTTCATTAAAAGACATAAAGATGAACTTAGTACTGCTAGCTCAACTTAGTACTGCCAAGCTTAAAGAGTTTGTACTGCATAGATTATAACTACCAGTACTAACTGGTTAGTACTGCTAGAGTAAAAGTTAGTACTGCCAGTATTAACTTAATACTGCTGAGAAGAAGTTAATACTGCTGAAGAGTGAAGACTACATGAAGATAAAGACGTGTGAAGGGATATGCATGGATTAGTTCAAAGTATATATTCCTTAAAGATAGAAAGATATGTATAAGATTATATATTTAGAAGATATGTAGATATCTTATAGAAGTTTAAAAAGATTTGTAGTCATCTTGTAAAGGACTCCTTGGTGTATAAAAGGGGATCCTATGTTATGGTTTTAGATATCAGTTTTCCATAGAATTCATAGCTTCAAGGTTGTAAACCCTATCACTTCATTAGAGTGATCGTATTAATATATTGAAGTTTATTGTGTTGGTTATATCTTTCTGTGTGTCAAACATACTTTACTGTTTCAATGAGTATACTTTTTAGTGGTATAAACTAGATTCCGCATAGTTTATATCATTCACTCAAAGTTTAATTCTTAGTATTTTTGAATTTATCCAAGGATACTAAACCTTACATCAAGCTAAGGAGTTAAAGATCTATTCATTGGGATCAACAAACATGCTTTGGAAAAAGAGGAGTAAAGAAAAGCATTTGAAAGTCAACAAAACGCCTTGAAAAAATTTGTAGATTTCTTCAACCGTCAACAAGGTACTCCTTCTTCACAGTTTGAGATTCCCGATTTATACACTCCTCAAGTATTTCCCGGTTCTATCTCTACTCCTGGCGGCCCTAGCTCTTCTTCTCCCGCCCCTAGTTCTACTCCTCTCGGCCTTGGTAATTGTTACACCCCGACATTTGATCCCGAAACTAGCCAAAGTGATGAACAAGAGGATAATGGCAGTGATGATGGTAATCATGAGTATGATGTCGATATTTATGATGACGAGTAGGGATTAAGTAGGTTATTAGTATTTGTATTGAAATTTCTCCTTTTGTTATTTTCATTATCGGATTACTCTATGTATTAGCTTAATTGTGTCGTTTTAAACGAATACTATGATTTACTTTGGTTGTTTATGAATGAATGGACGGATGCATCTTGTATTACAGCTTTTGGGTGATTTCCAGGTTTTGTTTTAGTAGATCTTTTTCGGAAAAAATATGGATTAGCAGCATTTAGCTGCTGTTTTTTGTTTCATAACATGTACCTTTAGCGACGGCAAAGAGCCATTTGTCGTCACAAAAGAATGGCAGTAATCAATGTTGAGAGGCGGTTTTAGCGACGACGCCGTCGTACCCAATGTGTTTCCCGCCAATCTTAAATAATTTTTTTTTTATATTATTTATATTTGTATAATTAAAAAATAGTCCAAATATTTAAATTACGGAAATTAGATTTACGACGACTTTAGTTGTCGTTGAAAGTGCAATGCCACATCAGTCACTATTTTGTGTTGATTTTTTGGGTGGGCCCCGCGTCGTCACTAAAAGTTACCCCCTTGTTGTCACTAAGACTTTCTGCGACGAACCTTTAGCGACAACCCATTTGGCTACGACACGTTGTCGCGATAAAGTTTTGCGATGACATTTTACCACCTTTTGCTACGACAAGGATCTTAGCTAAAAGTTTCCAATGTTGTAGTGCACTTGACTTTGACTCGATTGACGGGGTGCCAGAAACCCACATTTGGTTTCAATCGGATGAACCCCAACAAAAGATTCAAACTCAAGATCCTCAAGAATCAATGATCCCAATTATTGATCTCACTGATCCTAATGCGATGGATCTTATAGGTCAAGCATGTAAAACATGGGGCATGTTTCAAGTCATTAACCATGGAGTACCCTTACCCTTGATCAAAAAGGTCGAGTTTGAATCACGGAGGCTTTTTGGCCTCCCAACCGATGAGAAGTACAAGGTCTTGAGATCAGCCACTGGAGCCACCGGTTACGGTTCCGCTAGGATATCACGATATTTCAACAAATGTATGTGGCATGAAGGGTTCAGTATTATTGGTTCTTGTGTTGATGATGCTAAGTTCTTTGGCCACATGATTACCATAATTTTTGGCAAGTCTAATTCACTTGTAGATTTATTCAAAGACATTAAGAATCGCATTCTAAAAATGAATTTAGGTCTCTGACACAATCCAACATGCAAATTCATGCATACGTAGTGTTCAAAAAACATGCATACACACAACACTTCATTCAAAATATTATAAATTCTTAACCACCTTGCATTAATTTTTTTTATTCTGTTGAATTATGTTTCAACATTATTGTCCACAACATAAAAACAGTTTTACTCTTTTACAATTATACCCCTTGTTGTGTGAGAAGCTCCATAATCAAATAGTCGTGGGTTCAAACATGTGAGATAGATTTGTTGTATATATTGTGAGATCGTTAGTTGTTCTATAAAAAAAATAATCTCTCCGTCCCAAATTTATAGTTCACATTTTCTTTTTGGATGTCCCTATTTAATTGTACACTACTAAAATTAGATAAGGAAGTTTGATCATGTTTACCACATTACTATTACTTGAAATTATTATTACAAACTTTAAAGAAGACTTTAATTAATTAGCTAGGAGTAAAACTGTCATTCTGTTAAAAAGTAAAAGAGAAAACAGTAATTGACTCGTCCCTTTTAGTATATATAAATATATATAATATAAATACGTAATAAGGATAAGATCAATGATAGAGAGATAATTATTCCGTAAGGCTTTTAAAAGAGAAAATTACTTTTAACCAAAGCAAAATCCCTAAAAACCTTCCTGGGTCGTTTCCCGTCGAGGCATGAATTGAGAATCGGTTACGTTCGTGATCGCATTTTTGAATAGTCAAAGATTGTGGGTTTGAATTCTAATTCTACTGATAATAAGCAAAGAAAGGTAAAGAAAACCTAAAAACGAAAGCAACTAAAGCTTAAAACCTGAAAACAATAACGGGATTCAAATCCCGTTCTTTAAAAAACTAAATTCTACAAAATTAACCCTACGAATGCAAATTTAATTTTCCTAAGTCCTAAACGATAAAAGAAAATTTAAAAAAAAAGAATTATATTTTTTTAATTTTTATTTTATTTAATATGAATTAAAAACAGTTTTAATAAGAAAAATTAATTAAAAATACTAAGCGATCTTGGAAAAATCTGAAAAATTAAGGAAAGGTGCTTTGAGTAATGCTAAACCTAAGAAAAATAAAAGGGGTGAAACAGCTTATCAAATAAGCTACGAAATAAGCAGAAAATGGCTTATAGCTAAAACGGAAAAAAAGGGTAAATAATAAATTTTTCAAAGAAAAACTGAAAAAGACCCCAGGGCGAGTGTGTAGTGCAGTGTGTGTGTAAGGCTTTAGTTGAGGTTGGTGAGGTCCAGGGTTTTAGCCCATAGTTTATATTATTATTACCTTTTTTTAGCCCACAGTTTATATTATTATTACCTTTTTTCACATATAATACCACGATATAGGGAAAATCTCATATTTAAATTTAAGAAAATCTCACGTTTATTTAAATCACAACTTAAACTTTTATTAGCCCACAGTTTATATTATTATTACCTTTTTTCACATATAATACCACGATATAGAGAAATTTTATTTTTAGAAAAATTAAGTATAAATTTAAACTAAAATTATTGATATCGACTATACTTCAAAAATTGTTGATTTAAGTTTAATTTTCAAAAATAGCAGAAAAGCAATAAGCATATTGGCTAAACTCTTAATTAAAACAGCCACAAGGGAACTTTTGGGCTTAATTTTAAGCCCTTAATGAATCCTTATGGCTATATGGCTTATACCTCCAAAAAGCTTGAACAATAAGCTTTCTAAATCACCCATAAGAAAAGAGTTTGAAACTCATTTAAGCCTTAAAAAAGCTTGATGAAAAAGACTGTTTTCAAACAGATTGCCCTTTTTTTGGTTTTTTGTAAGAGAAAAAAAATAATTGGCTTTTGCAGCCTTGAATTTAAACAAGTAAAAGAGCTTTAAAGACTAAAATAAGTTGAAACAGATGAAGATAGACAACCAATGAGCTTATGCTCAAAAATGCAAATCCTAGAAACAATTTTAAGTAACCTAAATTTAGAAATGAAAAAAAATAATTTAAAACTGAAATAAAATGACTTGACAGACTTTTACTAAAACAAAGGTAGACTACAAGGACACTTCTACTGCATTTTGACACTTAAAAACAACACTTAAAAGTTGTTTAAAAAGTCTTAATCAAATAAGCACTTCAAATCATTTTTGAAACCACAATTTTAAGTATCTTATGGAAAAACTTGAAAACTCACTTTCCGACTTGAAAACATTCAAAAATAGATCAATACAGCTTAAAGTAAGCTTGCCAAAGTTGGCCAAGTGACCCAAACCTTTTTTTACATAGTTTTGACCCACTTTGGACCTTAAACCAAACACCCCTTTAAGTTTCTAAAAATCTATATTAAAGCTACTTTAAACTGAATTAAGCCAAGGTTTGGAAAAACAGATAAATGTATAAGCAAATTAAGCATAAATAAGCAATCTTAAACAGAAGATAAGCACTAAAAATAAGCAAATAAGCAATAAGCAGATTTAGCTAAAATGGACAGTTTTAAGTAAAAACTTAAACAAATGACATGTAAGCAATAAACAAGCATAAAACAACCTAAATAAGCAATTATAAGCAGAAAGTAAGCAGAAATAAGCAATGCTACAGTAAATAAGCTAAAAATGGAAAATGGAACTTACAAAAGTCCAAAGCTTTTGGCAAGTACTTAACACCCAAAACTAGTCCTAATGCTTCCCATGAAGCTCTAAACCAAGGCCATCCATGATTTACCTTGCTCCAGTGTTCTTTTGACAGATTTTTGTGATTTTTGATTTTTAAGACAGAATTTGCAAATAAGCTTTTAAATAAGCTTTGAATGAACCAAAAGCATATTTAAGAGCTTAATAACAGGATTTAAAAGACAAGTAATGTAAATGACAATATTTAAAGAAAACTTAAAATTTCATTAGCTTGAAAAAAATTACAATGCAAGGATTTAAATGACAGTAAGTAAAAGACAGTATTAAAAATGGTCTAATTTTGTTAAAACATGACTTGACAAAAACAAATGAGCTACAATAGCTTATATTTATACTAAAATTCTAAGTCTTCAAGTCTTCACTTGTGCTTCTTCTGTGAGAGAGCTCAAGAGGTGTGCTTTTGGTGTGAGGAGAAGTCTCAAAAATCATCTCAGCCATCCATTATGTGTGTTCTCTAAGTCTTGTGATCAAAGCCCTTGATTTTCTTGTCTTTTTCAAAAGGACAATAGGGGTTAGGGGATTGCCAACATGGCAAATGCCCCATGTGATGAAGTGGGGTTAAGGAAAAGGAATGGTTTTGTTTGGGGGTACAGTAGACGAGGTGAAAATTAACAGGGGTGAAGGAATAGTAATTTGGGCGGGAAAGGGGTTGTTTTGTTTGACTGGGTTAACAGGTAAGAGTTGTGGGAAATGGCAAAAATGACCCCTCATTTTGTATTGTTGTTTTACACCCACAGTCCTTGTGGTGTGAAAGATATAAAGGAGTTGGCAAGTTAAGCCCTTGAGGTTGTATGCCTTTGTTGCAGCCACAGTCCCTAAAGGACTAATGGTGTTAACAGTTAAAGGGTGTTATAGGCTAACAGACAGTTACGTTGTTTGGGCCTCAGTTAAGTATTTGGGCTTTTTTTAACTTTAGGCTTATGTAGTCTTGGTATAAATACCTTAATGGGCTGACTCGGCCCATTAGATGGGTGCGGGTTGGCCCATTAAGTATTTCTTCAATATCGACATCGTCTTTGACTTTGGCTTTGACTTTGTTGAGCTTTGACTTTGACTTTGACTTTGACTTTTGACTTTTTCACGCTCTTCCATTCCGTGCTCGGTTTTGTCCGTTTTGACTTGATTTTTGTCCTTTTTGTTGATATCCATTTCCTGCACAATATAAATGCAAAACACACAAATACAATGTATTTTTTGTATGTTTTTGGTCTTTTAAGTCCGTTTTTATAGGCAAAGGGTATGTGTAATTAAACACATACCAAAATCCCCCATACTAAACTATTGTCGTGTCCTCACGCAATGTCCATAAAGTAAAACAACTTAGAAAACTAAGAATCTCAATCCCCCTCGACTAAGTACCTCGAAAAGTAGCTAAGTGTTCATCAAGGGGAATTGAAGACTCATAAGTTTTGAAAAGCCCCGTTTTTACCATTTATAAATCTACACTTATTACCACACATATTTTTGTATTTTTTTCTATTTCTCATTTTTTGTACTTTTCTTTTTAAGCAACTAACTAACATGTTTAACTTTCTTTATTTTATAACTTTAAGGGATCATAGAACAAGAAACATTTCAATCCTAAAATGCCCGATAAATTCATCGTCCTCGACTTTTCACTTGTCCCAAACCAAGCTTAAAACCAAAATCACCGTTAAATACAAGTAAAGATGCTAACACTAATCATACTTGTAACTTGTGAACTTGTCGCTCCCTGCAATTATTATATCTTAGATGAATGTGCTTATTTCGAATTTCAACCATGGATCAACGTTTTCCAAATTTCTTATGGCCCCTTTTTCCACGTTCTCCTCTAGAATAAATAGGTTAGAAGGCGAATCATCCCATTTTGCGACTTTCATCTTGGCACATCCCAACCTTAGCGGCTAGGTGACCAGCTTTGAACACCCACAGAACTAGTATCGAGACTCACGGACCTTCGGTTTCAAAAACTCTAGTTTCCCGTTATTACATAAATATCACAACTTAAAACGAAATAGTCTTAGTTCAAAAGCATATTTAAATTTAAGAAAAAAGATTTTCCCTATATTTATTAATTCACGTTTACTATACTTAATATAATTACACATCTATTAAACTAATGAAATCCTCGACCTTTTAGAAGGTTGCAACATCGATTGTACCGCAAGATGCAACAAAAACTTTTATCGTCTCCGGAATCATTACAAAGTGCCTTATTTAGAGGACTGCAACATCGGTTGTTAGCCGGCAAGATGCAGTAAACTTTTATCAGCCCACAATTTATTATTATTATTACCACATTTTTCATCATTTTGTTTTTGCATATAATACAACGATATAAGAAAAATTCTTTTTAGAAAATTTAAGGATAAGATTTGAACTAAAATTATGATATCGACTATACTTCAGAAAATTGTTGATTTAAGTTTAAATTTCAAAAATAACACGTATTATTATCCGGTTTAGAGCTTATGAGGAGAGAAAAGCCACAAACGACACTTATGAGTTCTTAAGAATTTCCAACTAATTATGAGCTCTTAAGATTTCTAAATAATCCTTGTTTAGCATCCAACTCATACTTAACTCTATTATTTTTCGTCCTTCGCGAATTTCCGCGAATGCTTAGTCTAAAAGTTAAGGAACAAGCTAGAGCTCAACACACTCGATCGAGTCAAAATTTATTCTTATTCTACCCAGCAGAAAAGTCAAAATTGTGACAAAACAATTATTTTGTTTTTGAAAAATTTTAATTTTTTTTAGTTTTTTGGTATTTTGGTGGTAAAAACGGGATTACGTAAAAACAACAGCTGCAGGCACAATCAAATCGATAGATCCCCCCCATACTAGAACCGAACATTGTCCTCAATGTTTTAAGAAGGGTCTCTACGTAAATCCTAAGCCGTTTATTAAGTATGCTTAAAGATAAACGTTAGTCGATAAGATTTGGATATTGGATTCCCAAAATGAAGCTGAGGATGTGAAGCTCGAGTGAACGAAGGACAAAAACCGCGAGCACGAGAGACTTTAAAAATCCAGGACATCCTGGACATACAATATAAAACAAAGCACGAAAAATAGAAGAGGCGAGCCTCTCACACAACACACTTATTCATTACTACTATTATAATCATATTAGGATAAGCATGAGTTGCCACGCTTGACCTGATCCCCCCATACTTGAACTGGTCAAGGGGGATAGAAATAGAGACATGGAACATCCAAAACACGGATGTCCTCTCTATAAGAGCAAGGAAAAATCTCCATCGAGCTTTAAAATTTTTTAATGACTTTGAAAGCTTTAGGGCCCCGATGAGATAATTCCGAGAGAAGAGAAGTATGAACTCCTTTAGAAGTGAGAATCCCGGGGTTGAAAACTTTTTCCTCATTTTCGGATGAAAACGAGAGTAGAGTTTCAGACCCGGGAACTTCTTTGTGGAAAGGAAGTTCATAAAGAGGAGGATTAAAATCCTCAAGAATTAAAGAAGCATTAGATGTCTTCTTTACATTCTTTGCACAGTTGGTGACTCGAATAGTGATTTCAAAAAGGTTCTCATGAATGAGTATACCCGGATTAAATACTTTGTCCTCGTTATCGGTCGAAGACAAAGTATCAACCTCGGAAAAATCCTCATAGAAAACCAAGTCACTCTCGGGTAAAGGAAGGAAATTACTTGATCCAGGTGGATCAAGTTCATCAATCAAGATTTTAGAATCTTTGATTTTCTCTTCCTTGGAGTCAAAAGGATCATCATAAGTATCATCATTAACGGTCTCAAGATCAAAAAGTTCATCATCATAATCATCCCATAATGGTGGGGATGAGTAATCAAGAGCATGTTCATCGGTGAACATCTCAGAAAGGGTATCAACAAGATTGTCATCAGGAGAATTTTTATCAACCGAATCTTCGAGAATAGAATCCATTTCCTCGATAGGATCATGGTTAAGCAAATACTCTATTTCTCGAAGATCGGATTCGGCATCAAAGGGAAGGTAATCAATTCCTGGTGGAAATGTAAAATGAGCGAGTTCATCGGCGAACTCCTCAAGAGAATAGTCGCTAGTCTCAGAAATCGGGAGACTAGGTGAAGAAGAAGTGGTACTGCCACTTAAAGGATTATCATGATATGGAGGGAGATCTTTGGTTTTATCAAGATTTAGCAAGTTCTCAATAATGTCTCCCTCCGGATCAAAGATATCATCATTAACTTCCGGTGAAGTTAAGTCGGTATGAGAAGTGAGAGAAGAAGTGGGATTGCCACTTGGATGATTGGTAATCTTTTCATTTGCAAACAAGTCTTCAAGATATTCTTCGTGTGAGACATTGTAGATGTCAATCATGTTGATTGATTCTTTTTTAGGCTTGTTATAATAGCTTTGAAGTCATCATGTCTCATATTCAGATTAATTCTTTCGGCACCATCACCGAAGAATCATTTCTTCTCCGTAAACGTCAATCAAAGTACGAGCGGTCCGTAAGAATGGTCTTTCCCAAGTTGAGGGGGTGTATCGCACGACCCAGAAGGGTAGAGGTATTACAAAAATATGTGTGACATCAAAAGCAAACTACAATCGTAAACACAAGCTTAAACAGCGGATGTCTTAAATAAATAACAAAGGAAAATAGTCAACACTGGACTTAAGGTACATAAGTCTCAACAGATAGAACATATCAAACGAATAATAACAAAATTTCTTGAAAAGAAACAATTCATCTATCAAAGGTAAGATCTCTAGGGCAGTCCACACTCAGCACTCATAACCCTAAAGCAAACCCAAGCTCCTAGCTTAGTACATGCCGCAGGAAAAGAAAATGCGGAGAGCTTTACAATGCCCAGTGAAAATGATATATATAAAATCGAATGCAAAAAGATAACGGAATCAAAGGATTTGGTTACAAGGTATAAAGGTTATCATTATTACATGATCAAAGGGATACAAATATAAAGGTAAGAACAATCAGAATATCAAAAAATCAATTGGGTAAGGTAAGCTGAATACAGAAATAAATCAATTAGGTTAAGTTCAATCACAAGGCCCAAACAAATCAAATCATAGTAACCATTGGAGTGCGCGCTCCAAATTGTGAAAGACGTGATTGCACCCTAAACATCAGTCACCAAATATCCAAATTTCATAATGTCATTATTCCATCGAATACAAAACACATCTAGGATGCATCACACGCCCCTTAACACAAATAATTAGTCTTATAATGCGCATATAATATCCAATTGGGGGACGGTGCGAGAAATCACTCACCTCAACATGAGTAATGCCCAAAGGTGCATCAAGACACGGCTTAGTTCCTTCATGGCTAGGAAACAAATAGTGGCTTGGTTCTCAAACTGAAGGGTTCAAAGCAAAGTCATATCAAAGTTCATTTCAAAGGGATCATAGCAAAGGTTCAATATCAAAGGTTCAAATATCAAAGGTTCAAATATCAAAGGTTCAAATATCAAGGGATAGCATAGCAGGGTTCAAATGGAACATAATAACAGATCATATAAGAAAGCCAAAATATAAGGCTCAGAGCAAATGTGGCAAATCATATAAGTAATCAAAGATAGAGAGGAATATGTCATGAGAAACCTTAACGATAAGGTCAGAATATCTGTACGAATAACTGAACGAACGAACAACCGGTATATCATAACAATAGTAAAGGAATATCTGTACCTTATTCCGAAGCAAAGCAAAATCAAAGAAACACCACGGAATATCACAATCACTCCCTCTTGACCGAACCTAAAGAAATGATGAACTCGAATTACAAACCATTCATTTAAGTTATACTTTCTATTTTTAGTAACTTTCCATTTTTAGTAACTTTCCATAATTAGTAACTTTCCATAATTAGTAACTTTCCAAAATTAGTAACTTTCCATTTTTAGTAACTTTCCATAATTAGTAACTTTCCATTTTTAGTAACTTTCCATAATTAGTAACTTTCCATAATTAGTAACTTTCCATTTTTAGTAACTTTCCATTTTTAGTAACTTTCCATTTTTAGTAACTTTCCATAATTAGTAATATTCATCATTTGAGATTCTATTAAGTATTTTGGATAGTTTAGGGACTTAACATGTCATCATTTCAAGTTTAGGGTTTAATATGACAGCTTTCTATATTTTAGGGTCTAATATGCAAAATCAACAATTATCAAGGTTAAAAGTGTAAATATCAAAGTTTCACATTTTATTCAGATTATACCTTCCATTTTATGTATTTACAAGTCAAATCCTTAATTTACCAAAATTTACACATTTAGTCCTTTTAGTTTACTAATTAATTAAACAATATCTTTAATTATCCAAAATTACAAAACAATCCCTTATAGATTCAAATATGACAAATTCATACTTTATATATTAAGAAATGACCAGACCTTATACTTTTCAGAATTTACACTTTTAGTCCCTCCATTTTAATTAATTACTTTCTAATTACAATTTATACATAATTAACCATGTTTAATCCAAAATAATATCAAAATGGACATTTTATAACCCCAACTTATTTTATCAGATTATAACATATTATAATAAAATGTCTAAAACAACCAAAGTTTTTGAATTACAAACCACCCCCTCATATTCTTTTTAATTAATTCGCTAAACAATTAAGTCCCAAACCCTAATTATTTTTCCCTATTCCAACACATTTTTTATACAATCATTAGCACTTAATAAACCAGGAAAAATTAGAAAAAAATAACGCTAATTCATTTTTATCATTTTTCTTCCCTTTTTCTTTAATTAGAATTCGGCATACATAGGAAATCCCCAAATAATTATTTTGAATCTTATCTAAATTTTTTCCAAGAATTTATCTGAGATGTACATGTTAATATAGAACCTATTAAAATATTAGAAATCAATTTTCAACCTTTTCCATGCCGATTACAAAAACTTCCTTAAAATTAGGTTTCAAATTGATTCGATTCGATAAATCAAATTAATCTTGCTGATAATTTTGTTTCTTTTGATTTTACTGGATATTAATTGATGGAAAATTATTTTCTGAAAACATACCTTTGATGATCTTGGAATATTTTATGTATTGTGGATCGGTTGGGATTTTCGACTACCAATCAAACGCCAAGATTGAACGAGCCTTCTACAACTTTTCCCACTATTTTTCCACAATCCTTGCTCTTCAAAACCCCTAGAAAATCGCCCAAGCCCTGGAAAAAATTCTTTGGCCTCATCTTTTTGGAGGTTTGGGTTGCGGTGCGTGTGTGTTTTAGTGTTTTCAAATGGAAATAATGGCTTATTAAATTTATTAAATAGGATTAGCCGTGATTTTGGGTTTTTCAATGAGATAAAATCTGAAATTTAATACTTGCAATTTTTATTTGTGGTTTTCCTTAATTTTTTGCACTTTAATTTGTATAAGGTAATAATTGATAAATCTTATATGGTTGGCTTAGATATTTTTTCATTAAATATTACTTTATTTTTCTTGTATAACTTATGGTTTTTTTTCAAAATTACTTAAAATTTCTTATTCTGCCACTAGATTGTATTTTCTTTATGTTTAACTTTTTTTGAATTTTGATTATTGCTTTTAGGAATTGTTCTTGCAGTTGGGGTATTGTGGTTATGGGGTATCTTTTGAGATGGTGTTTGGAGGTATTACGGCTGCCAATATTTATTTTTGTGCGTCATCGATTTCGGGTAAGGATCCGGTTTGGGCCAACGAATGGAAACGAAAACGGAAACATACCGAAAAATAGAAAAAGAATGAGGATAACTAGCTCGCATATATTCTTCCGGTCTCCCAGGTAGCCTCACGCTCTGGGTGATTCTTCAAAGAATCTTCACAAAAAGGAATAATAGTGTGTTTATCATGACTTCTCTCTGACGATCCAGAAGGATTCAGGCTACTCGGACAAAGGACATTATCAGGCTGAATCTGATCAAAAGGATAGGATGCGATATGCAATGGATATAATGGTATCCCTCAAAAGAGATACATGAAGCCATTCGTGAAACGTGCGATAACGCGGAGGAAGAGCCAAACGATACGAAACTTCTTCCAATTCGTTCCAAAAATCTCAAATGGGACCAATGAATCGAGGTTATGTTTGCCTTGATCCCAAAAGTGTTAACTCTCTGAATGGCGCAACTTTCAAAAATACACGATCTCCAACTTGAAACTCTAAGTTACGTCGATGCTTATCAGCATAACTCTTCTGTCGCGATCTAGCCTCTTTCAATTTCTCTTTAGCAACAGCCACCTTCTCATTAGTAATCTCGATAAGCTCTGGACCTTCAATCAAACGCCACCTACTTCATCCCAGCAAAGAGGTGCTCGACTTTTTCTGCCATTCAAATGCTCGAAGGTGCAGCTTGATGTAGCCATGCCAATATTATCTGTAGGCAAACTCCACCAAGGACACTATTCATTCCCAACTACTGTCCTTTCTAAAGCACAAGCCTCAACATATCTTCAAGAGTCTGAATGGTCCTCTCTGACTGACATCGGTTTGAGGATGAAATTGCTGTATGAACTTAGACGAGTTCCCCAAGCTTTCTGTATCCTTTCCAACAATGAGACGTAAACTTACGAATCTCTTTCGGACAATAGAAGTCGGAGTACATGCAAGTCTTACGATTTTTCTGTTGAATACATTCTCCGCCAAACTTACCTACTACCTTAGTTTCTTCGAATGGGTAAGAAATGAGCAGACTGGTTAGCCCGATCAAGCAACCACCCAATCGCATCATGTCTTTTTGGTAGTAGGCCAAACCAGTAACGAAATTCCATGGAATCTCATTCCCATTTCCACATAGGAATCTCCAACGGCTGTAACAAACCACTAGCTCTCTGATGTTCAATTTTGACCTGCTGACAAGTCATACACTTGGACACAAACATAGCCACATCTTGCTTCATGCCATTCCACCAAAAGTACTGTTTCAAATCTCTGTACATCTTGGTTGAACCTGGATGAATAGTAAATGGAGAACTATGAGGCTGTCCGTCATAACTTCTCGCGAGTGTCTGATCATTTGGAAACACATCGCCTATCTTCAAACACACAACGCCACCATCATCAACCCCTGAACTAGTATGTTTACCGTCTTCACATTCTGACACAATAGCCACAACTCTCCATCGTCCCTTTTGAGCTTCTTTGATCTGTTTGCTTGAGGTTAGGACTCATCCCTCATACTCGCCCAATAGCATCAGAACCTCGTACACATAGTTCAACAATCAAACGCTCTAAATCTATGTAGGATCCTGGAATCAAAAACAAGATATCATACCAGATTTTCGACTAAGTGGCATCTGCAAATCCACATTAGCCTTGCCGGATGGTACTGGATGTTTGTGTCATAATCCTTCAGAAGTCAACCATTTCTCTGTCTCATTTAAGTTCTCGCAGGGGGGGGGGGGTTGAGTAAAAATATATTTGAGACTCTTATGATCTGTAATAGATCAACATGCTTCCACCCATACAGATGTGTCTCCAGATCTTCAATGCAAAAACCACAGCAGCTACACTCAAGATCATGGGTCTGGATAATTTACTTCATAGGCTTCAAATGTTTGATGAGTAGGCGTAACTTCCATGTGGCATTAAAAAACCCAACCAAAACTTTCTTTGGATGCATCACTGTAGATCTGGAAAAACCACTGAACCTGATGGAAGCGTCAATATCGAGCAGACAACAATCCCCGTTTCAATTCCTCTAAAACTATCCTGACGCTCATCGTCCACACATCAAACTTCTCACCTTCCTCATCTGTTGGGTAAGGGGTAAGCTAATCGGGAGAAACCCTCAACTAAACGTCGGTAATATCCAGCAAGCCTCCAGAAAACTTCTCACTTCTGTCACCAAGTCAGGTCTCGGCCTTTTAGTGATTGCTTTAACCTTTGTTGAATCCATATGATGCTGTTGCGATACAATACGACCAAGGAACGAGCTTGCTGTAACCTGTACTCGCACTTCGAAAACTTCGCATATAACTTCTTCTGTCTAAGAATCTCCAATATAATCCGTAGATGTTGCTCATGCTCTTCTTCAGACTTAGAGTAAACGAGGATGTTCATCGGATGAAAACAATAACGACTTTATCATGGTACTCGTGGAAGTACGGTTCATCAATCCATAACACAGAAGGAGCATTAGTCAGACCGAAGGGCATAACCAAGAAATTCGTGTGGCATAACGCGTACGAAAAGCAGTCTTAGAAATATCTGCTCTCTCACACGAAGTGATGATAAACAGCATCGCAGATCAATCTTAGAAAAAATATTTAGCCCCTTGTATATTGGTCAAACAAATCGGTCGATTCGCGGAGGGGATAGCGGATAGAATTGTAATACGGTGAGTTCGCGGTAATCAATACACAAAACGCATGCTCCCATACTTCTCTTAACAAATAGACCGGTGCACCCCACGGTGAAACACTGGGTCTAATAAGCCATTCTCCAACATCTCTGTAACTGATTCTTTTAATTCCTTCAATTCAACAGGTGCCATACGATATGGAGCCTTTGAGATAGGTTCAGACTGGGAATTACTCTTAATGCCATATTCAATCTCTCTAGCCGGCGGAAGTCCAGGAAGTTCATCGGGGAAAACATCAGCGAATTCACGAACAACAGAAAGATTTTCAATTTAGGACTCTCCAACAGATGTGTCCATAACAGAAGCCAGGAAAACCCTTGGCACATGAGAAATCAGTTACGTGCTTCAGGCAGAGATGAGCTTAACGGACTTAAACGGTTTGAAGGAACCATGATAAACAAATTAGGTTGGCGGAACGTTACAAAGATCACAGGTCTCTAGCATAGCCAGTCACATGGTAGCTCGATGAGAAGCAACCATCCATGCCCTGTAATCCACATCAAAGTCGAGGCATTTGAATAGGAAAGCAAATTGAAGGCGAATACGTCCTCTATCGAGAGGACATTTACATCTTTCATGGTCAATGAGGCATATGGATCTTCATTGGGGGTGAACAGATTATACGTTCGATAATGGTGTAGGATTCATATTATGTTTCTTAGTAAAAGTGGTGATATATAGAACGTGTAGCCCCACGTATCAATAACAAAGACAGTACGATCATCAATGTCAGACGAGTTAACCGGGAATAGTACCTGAAGTCTTTGCGCTGATCAGAGTCGTAGCATAAAACTCGTCCTGTAGTAAGGAGGCAGTTAGCAAAAATCTGTTGGCATATTCTGCTTCTGTTTTGCTTGGAACAATCCTTCACATTATGTTGAGTAGACCCCCAAGAAAACATCCCCCCTGTGCCTTATAACCAAACACTCTGATGAGGCTTTCCACAGGTAGTACAATGAGGTGGAGGGAGGCAAAGTCTCAGTAGACCTCCTCTCTGGACCTGCAGAACCTGAAGCCATGGAACCATGATTAAATTCTCAGAGTTGTATGATCCCTGTGCTCGGCGTTTGGTTGTAGTTACCCGTCCCTGGCGGTCATTCCATTCCTACCATTAACCTCTGGTCCTGGAACCCGAAAATTCCTGTCGTCTTCGAATCATAACCCGATCTGTCGACCCCGATGGCTCAACCACTCTGGTCCTGACGACCCCTTACTCATGCTGACCCCTGGTCATGACGACCCTTGTTTCTGTTGGCCCCTGTCCCCATTATGAATCGATTACGCATCTCTATCACGCTTATTGAATTTCCCATTTCATGCACAAATAACTTCATGTTACGGGCAGCAGCGCAACCTTGCGCAACTTTTCGTCTAACTCCGTAGTAACGAATACGTCTAAAACCCACTTCTTTAACCCACCTTGAAATGTCTAGCTCTGCCTCGGAGCATCTCTAGTAGCAGTTCCAACAAAACTAAGCCAACCTAGTGACTCTCTCCATGTATTCCCCCGAATTCTCTCGATCAGATGATATATCGACATACTTCATGCTTCATACAGTTGTTGTGCAGATGTCAGAAAAAATACCTGTTGTAAAAGATTTCCAAAAGCAACCAAGTACATTATCAGCAAAATGCATCGCCTCCAACCTGAGTACGCAAATGAGCTTTCCACCAGCTCAGTGCATCACCCTCTAGTTTAAACGCAGCAAGACGAGTCTTGAAATTGTCAGGACAACCCAAAACTTGAAACAACTTCTCCATATGCGTAATCCAGTCTTCTGCCTCGGCAGGAGTGACAGCAGACCGAAACGCAAGCGGCTTTAACTTAGTAAACCTTTCGATCCAGACATGAATCCCTTGGGGTGTAGCATCACCACCACTACCACCTGAAGATTCAGCACCATTCCTGATGTCATTGGTGATCTGAGTCCTCAAAGCAGCCGGTTGATATCCGTTTCCTGCACAATATAAATGCAAAACACACAAATACAATGTATTTTTGGTATGTTTTTAGTCTTTTAAGTTTGTTTTTATACGCAAAGGGTATGTGTAATTAAACATATACCAAAATCCCCCATACTAAACTATTGCCATGTCCTCACGCAATGCCATAAGTAAACACTTAGAAAACCAAGAATCTCAATCCCCCTCGACTAATTACCTAAAAAAGTAGCTAAGTGTTCATTAAGGGGAATTAACGAATCAATAGATTTGAAAAGCCCCGTTTTTACCATTTTTAAATATATACACTTATTCCCACACATATTTTTTTTCTATTCATTTTTCTCATTTTTTTTACTTTTCTTTTTAAGCAACAACTAACATATTTGACTTTCGTTATTTTCATAACTTTTAGGGTCATAGAACAAGACGCACTTTATTCCTAAAATGCCCAAAAAGATAAATTCATCGTCCCCGACTTTTCACTTGTCCCAAACCAAGTTTAAAAACGAAATCACCGTTAAATATAAGTTAAGATGCTAACACTACTCATATTTGTACCTTGTAAACTTTTCACTCCCGACAATTATCATATCTTAGGTGAATGTGCTATTTTGAATTTCAACCAAAGATCAAAAGTTTTGAAAATTTTCTATGCGTCACGTTCCACCCAATAAGTAATTAGTTTAAAGGCGAGATCATCCCATGTAGCGATTTTCGTCTCGGCACATCCCAACCTTGCGGCTAAGTGACCAGGCTTTTGACACCCCACAAAGACTAGTATCGGGACTCACAGACTTTCGGTTTCAACACCCTTGGATTCCCGTATATACATAAAATCACAACTTAAAATGTAATAGTCTTAGTTCAAAAGCATATTTAAATTTAATAAAAAGAGATTTTCCCTATATTTATTAACTCACGTTTACTACACTTAATATAATTACACATCCATTAAGCTAATGAAATCCTCGACCTTTTAGAAGGCTGCAACATCGGTTGTGAGCCGGCAAGATGCGACAAACTTTTATCAGTCTCGGATTATTATTCTCACTATAGGCTTTCTTTAGAAGGCTGCAACATCGGTTGTGAGCAGGCAAGATGCAGCAAACTTTTATCAGCCCACAGTTTATTATTATTATTACCTCAATTGTTTTTCACATATAATACCACGATATAGAGAAAATTTCTTTTTAGAAAATTTAATTATAAACTTGAACTAAAATTATTGATATCGACTATACTTCAAAAATTGTTGATTTAAGTTTAATTTTCGAAGAGAGCATGTATTATTAGTCCGGTTAAAAGCTTATGGGAGAGAAAAGCCACAAACTACACTTATGAGCTCTTAAGATTTTTAAATAATCATTGTTTAGCATATTCTCATAATTAACTCTATCATTTCTCGTTCTTCGCAAATTTGAAATCTTTAATAAAAGAAAATCCGCGAATGCTTAGTCTAAAAGTTAAGGGACAAGCTACAGCTCAACACGCTCGATCGAGTCAAAATTTATTCTTATTCTACCTAGCAGGAAAGTCAAAATTGTGACAAAACACTTATTTTATTTTTGAAAATTTTCAAATTTTTTCATTTTTTGGTATTTTGGTGGTAAAAACGGGATTACGTGAAAACAACGGTCGCAGACACAATCGAATCGATAGATCCCCCCATACTAGAACCGAACATTGTCCTCAATGTTTTAAAAAGGGTCTTTACGTAAATCCTAAGCCGTTTATTAAGTATGCTCAAAGATAAACGTTAGTCGATAAGATTTGGATATTTGATTCCCATAATGAAGCTGAGGATTTGAAGCTCGAGTGAACGAAGGACAAAAACCACGAGCATGAGAGGCTTCAAAAATCCAGGAAATCCTGGACATACAATACAAAACACGAAACACAGAAAATGGAAGAGGCGAGCCTCTCACAACACACTTATTCATTACTAATATATAATTATATTAGGATAAGCATGGGTTGCCACCTACGAATCGCTTGTTTTAGGTCACTTAGCTTGACCCGATCTCCCCATACTTGAACTGGTCAAGGGGGACAGAAATGGAGACACGGAACATCCAAAATACAGATGTTCTCTCCGTAAGAGCAAGGAAAAATCTCCATCGGGCTTTCAAAAATTTTAATGACTTTGAAAGCTTTAGAGTCCCGATGAGATAATTCCGGGAGAAGAGAAGTACGAACTCCTTTAGAAGTGAGAATCCCGGGGTTGAAAACTTTTTCCTCATTTTTGGATGAAAACGATAGTAGAGTTTCAAACCCAAGAACTTCTTTGTGGAAAGGAAGTTCATAAAGAGGAGGATTAAAATCCTCAAGAATTAAAGAAGCATTAGATGAGGATAGCTTCTTTACATTCTTATCCGGTGTTACTCGAATAGTGATTTCAAAAAGGTTCTCATGAATGAGTATACCCGGATTAAATACTTTGTCCTCGTTATTAGTTAAAGGCAAAGCATCAACCTTGTAAAAAATCTTCATAAAGATCCGAGTCACACTTGGGGGAAGGAAGGAAATCACTTGATCTAGGGGGATCAAGTTCATCAATCAAGAGTTTAGACTATTTGATTTTATATTCCTTGGAGTCAAATGGATCATCATAAACATCATCATTACCGTACTCTAGTTCAACAAGATCATCATCGACATCATCATATAATGGTGGAGATGAATAATCAAGAGTATGTTCATCGGTGAACATCTCGGGAATGTTATCAACAAGATCATTATTAGGATTTGCAAGATTACCCTCATCAACTGAATCCTCGAGAATAAAATCCATTTCTTTGGTAGGATCATGGTTAAGCAAATATTCTATTTCACTAAGATCGGATTCGATATCAAAAGGAAGATCATCATTTCCTGATGGAAATGTAATAAGAGCGAGTTCATCGGCGAACTCCTCGAGTAAAAGGTCGACAGGATCATCATTTCCCGGTAGAAATGAATCACTTGCGAGATAAGCTTCGAATTCTTCCCAAATTAAATCACTTTCTTCGAAGGAAGTAATTATGGGGGAAGAAGAAGACTTGGTCACGGGTTCCAAAATAGGAGTGGGATTGCTACTCAATGGTTGATAACTTCTGGTGAAGTTAAATCGGTATGAGAAGAAAAAGTGGGATTGCCACTTTGATGATTTGTTATCTTTTCATTTGCAAACAAGTCCTCAAGATAATCTTCATGAGAGACATTGTAGATGACAATCATGTTGATTGATTCTTTTTTAGGCTTGTTATAATAGCTTGAAGTATCATGTCTCATATTCAAGATTAATCTTTAATCACCGTCATGAAGAATCATTTCTTCTCCGCTCCGTGAACGTCAATCAAAGTATGAGCGGTCCGTAAGAAAGGTCTTCCCAAGATAAGGGGGAATCGAGGATCGCTTTCATAATCAACGATGACAAAATCAGCAGGGAATGTGAACTTTCCAACCTGAACAAAGACA
Source organism: Tanacetum coccineum (assembly GCA_026074375.1). Taxonomy (NCBI): domain Eukaryota; kingdom Viridiplantae; phylum Streptophyta; class Magnoliopsida; order Asterales; family Asteraceae; genus Tanacetum; species Tanacetum coccineum. Next base: position 30,344 of record BQNB010004612.1, on the reverse strand, counting down.
TCTCTTGCAATTCCAGCCGGTGTACAAATTGTCCGGTTAGCTAGTTCAAGGGTCATGCGGGTGGAAATAAGCTTAGGTAAACCTAACTTTTATCAAACCGAGAGTGGCATCAAGTTGATGCTAGCACCTAGATCGGCTAGGGCTTTGCACTTGAGCTCACTAAAACCACACGGAATGAGAAATTTCCCAGGGTCTCCAAGTTTCTCGGGTAATTTCTTAAGGATAACCGCTGAGCAATTTTCATTGAGGGGTGTATTTTCCAGCTCTAAAAGTTTCTCCTTATTGGAAAGGAGACTTTTAAGCATTTTTTGGTATTTTGGGATAAGAATCAAAGCATCGGCAAGAGAGATATTGATGTGAAGTTGTTTGAACATTTGCCAAATTTTGTGAATTTGGACTTTATCTTTCTCTTGCTGTTTTTCTTGGTGCATTCTTAAAGGATAAGGGATATCGGGGTTAAGAGGATCCCTTTTGTGCACCACATAATTCTTTAGAGAAGTGGGTTTAGCTTTTTGGACAAGAGGAGGTGGGATCTTAATGGTATACTCAGCGAGTTCTGGGTCTGTTAAAGTCTCCTCTGTACGTTCATCCTCCTCTGGATTGATAAATGGAAGGGGCATAGGAACAGAAGGTCCATGAAGAACAAGACCACTTCAAGTGGTGATGGCTTTCAATTCACCTTTCGGGTTAGCAATGGTGTTGCTAGGGAGAGATCCCGAACCCGAGGTAGAAGGGGTATTCATTTGGAAAAAACTAGCCATCATTCTCTTAAGCTTATTGGTTTGATTTGACATTGAAGCTTGAATCGAAGTTTGCATTTCATTTCTTAACTTACTTTTCACATTGTTAATTTAAGCTTGCATGGCTTTTATATTAACCTCATTTATCTTCTTAATTTTCTCCAACTCATTTAAAGGTACAACTTGATTTTGTTGAGTTGAAGCTTGATAAGATGTATCTTAATTGAAATTGTTTCCTCGATTATATCCTTGAGGTTGGCTAAACCGGTTTTGATTATTTTGCACATTTGGTTGAGCAAAACCCGGTGGTCGAATTTAATTAGCCACACTCGGAGGACAATAACCGGAATTACCCTAATTGTAGTTAACCGCGGCTGCTAAAACGTATCCTTGAATATTATCCCAAAAAGTGTTGCCATCGGCGGCGAGACACTAATAATAAGGATGAGCACCACCGCGAGTAACACAAATTTCCTCAATGGCTTTTACGAAAGCTAGAGGTGGGGTTGCTTGAAATTATTTAAGAATAGCGGTCATGGCGGTAGTCACAGCACTTGTTTGCTGATTTACTGCATGAGTAAGTTTGGATATCTCAAAGGAAGAAGAAGAATTAACATCACTTGATTTTACTTGAGAAACAATCGATTTGTTTTATGAATTACGGACCTTGGATTTGTTTTCGATAATCGTCAACACATCTTGAGTACGTCTTTCCAAAAGATTGCCACCGGTGGCAGAATTCATAGAATCTTGGTCGGCCAGGTTTAAGGCATTTTAGAAGGTATCAAGTTGATGTAATTCGGTAAAACCATGATGAGGGCATGCACGAAGGAGATCCTTCTAACGGTCCCATGCCTCATGAAACGATTCATCAAAAGGTTGTTGAAAGTTGGAAATTTCATTTCAGAGATTTGTCGTTCTTGAGGGAGGAAAGAATTCATTGATGAATTTGGAAACAAGATCTTCCCAAGTGAGAATAGAACGAGGGGGTTCTTTTTTGAGCCAACGACGGGCTGCCCCCGCAAGAGAGAATGGAAAAAGCATAAGCTTAATCGCTGAATTAGGCACCTCCTTGTATTTTATTGTAGAAGTTATTTTGTTAAACCAACGAATGTGATCATGAGGATTGTCTTTCTCAAGTCTGAAGAATTGGTCCGAAGTCATCATATTAATGAGACTATGCTTGAGCTCAAAATTCTCAGCGAGAATTGGTGGAACCACAATTGCCTTTGCATAACCCTCGGTGGGTGCACGAAGCAATTCTGCCATAGTACGTTGATCGGCCATCGTATCTACGGGAGATTCTTCAAGAGAAAAAGGTTGCTTTGAATGTCTACGGTTACGACGTTTTGGATTTGAAGTAGTTGGATTAGGAGAAGATTCACCAACTAGATTCGAAGAAGAGCGAGTGCGCATGCACTAAATACAAGAACAACACAATATTTTTGGTAATCGGATGTTAAAAGTCCACGGTACCTCTTTAAACTACGCACAAGAGAGCGGAAGGAATTAGCACGCCGAAGCGATTTAAAAGCGTTCTTCCTTTTTGGGCAATGTTCCTTGGATCAACCCCGCCTTATACCCTCCTTATAGTTTGTAATTCAAAGGTGAGCCAATTATAACGATTAATAAGACGATTTGTTTTGTTGGTTTTTCAATTTTTTTGGTACTTTCAATACTTTAGGAAAAGTATTGTTGGTATTTTTTTAATTTTTAATAATAAGAAAATATTCACAAACGGAAAATGATAACTTCACGAGGAAGGGTCTTCAAAAACTAATCTTCAAACGAAACACGACAATTTTTTTATGTTTTTGATTTTTTTTTCTTGATTTTATCTTGTACTAATACTAATAAAAGAAAATGAAAAATATTTTTGTAATTTGGTATTTTTATAAATAAAAGAAAATATTCACAAACGGGAATGATAACTTCATGAGGAAAGGGTCTTCAAAAACTAATCTTCAAACGTATTCACAAAAATCGCACACACCTCCCCGGCAACGGCGCCAAAATGATAACCTTAGATTTAACCTTTAGTATATATAAATAATATATATATAAATAAGGAAAATCAATAATTATAAATCATTATATAATGATAATATTTCCTAAAGACTCAAAAATTGCCTATGACCAAAGCAAAATCAAAAATCCCCCGGGTCGTTCTCCCAACGAGGTGCGAATTGAAAATCGAGAACATTCGTGATCGTGTTTTTGAATGCTTCAAGATTTTTGGAGTTGGTTTTCTAATTTCGATAATTAAAATGCAAAAACGATGAAAGAAAACCTAAAAACGAAAGCAAGAACGGATTTAAACCTAAAAACGAGAACGAGATTCGAAACCCGTTCTTTAAAAAACCAAAATAAGAAATTTTAACCATACATATGCAAATTTAATTTTCCTAAATGCAAAATGATAAAAGAAAATTTTCTAAAAAAGAATTATATTTTTTGAATTTTTTATAATTTATTATGAATTAAAAATTGTTTTGAAAAGAAAAAATGATTAAAAATAGTAAATGATTTTGGAAAATTCTAAAAAAATACAGAAAAGTAGCTAAAAGTATGCTTGATTTAAGAAAAATAAAACAAAGTTCCCAGCTTATCCCAATAAGCTGAAATAAGCAAAAAATGCTTTATGATTAAATGGGCTAAATAAGTTAAAAGGAAAATTATGCAAAGAAAGGCAGAAAAGACCAAGGGCGCTTTTGGTAGTCGTAAATAGTGGGGACGTTTGTGTTAAAGAGGGAGGTCCAGGGTTCGAATCATTGGCCTCCCTTTTTGGTAAAACTTTTTTTTTTCTTTTTTTAAAAAAACTTATAAAACTAACAAAAATAAGCAAATTAAAAAAATGGACTTTTTTGTCAAAACAGAAACTAAGCTGGAAAATACATCAAAAAAAGTGCAGTTCACTATTTTAACTAAGAGACCTAAACAAGCTAACTGTTGGCTAATTTTGAGGTCAAATAAGCTAAGGCAAATAAAAAAAAAGCTTAGACAAGATTATCTACTATACCTAATAAGCAAGTTTGAACAAAATTAAGCAAGGAATATAAGCTAAAAAGGATAGAATCTAAAACAAGGTTTTAACTAAAATTTAGCTACAAATGCAAATAACTCAAATAGCTCTACCCTACGTACAAAAGCTAAAAAAAGCACTAACTAACCTAATAAATCAAGAATCAAAACAGAATGATGCAAAGAAAAACAGACAGATGAGCATAAAAAAGGTAAATAAGCTATAAGCAAATAAATGGCAGTCACAAAGCCTAAGGGGCACTTTTGGGCTTAAATTTAAGCACCTAAGAAGGACACTTAAGGGCTTAAGGCTTGAACTAGCTTAAAGTCTGGCTTATGGGCTTTCTAAAAAAGCAAAGAAAACAAATTTTGAAAGACAAATAAGCCACTAAAAGGGCCTATGAAAACTGCTGTCACAATCAGCATATGCTGACTTGGTTTTTTCTTAAGAAAAATGTGGCTATTGCAGCCTAAAAATAAGCAAGAAGATAAGCTTTAAATTAAAAAAAAGTTAAAACAAATGGAGTGGGACAGGAAATGAGCTTGTGCTCAAAGTTTCATAAGCTAAAAATAAATTTTACTCTCTGAAAAATTGAATTGAAAAGGGCAGTTTTTAACTAAGAAAGACACTAAACCAAAAATTGACTGATTTAAAAACACAAAAGGTAAACTAAAAGGAAACCTAAACTACTGCATTTAGACTTTAAAAACAACACAAAAACAACTTGAAAAAGCTGTTTTAAAAAGCTTCAATCAAACAAGCAGTTTGATACTATTCTGTCACCACAGAATCAAACAACCTTTTTAAAAAACCTTAAAAACAAACTTAAGACTTTAAAATTTTTGAAACCAGTTTAAAACCAACTTAAAAAGGGCTGCCAAAGTTGACAAAATGACCCAAAGGAGCTTTTAAACCAAATTTACCCTGTTTGGCACCTTGTGCCAAACACCCATTAACTTAACAAATTCCACATTTTAAACCTAAAAGATGGTATATATGCTGTGAACTTTAAAGATAAATAACAACAAGTAAAGTTGAGCAAAAAAAAGCAGAAAAGAAACAACAAATAAGCAGTAAATATAAGCATATAAGAATAAGCAATAAAGGGCCAAATAAGGCATATTCAACCATCAAAAACATTAAACAAAGGACCAATTAAGCCTTGAAACAAGCATAACTAGCAACAAATAACAGTCAATAAGCAATAAACAAGATAAAGCACATAAAAAAAGCAATGAATAGTAAAATGCAAAAACTGGAAAAAGGTAACTCACAATTGTCCCTTAGCTTTTGGCAAGATTAAAGCACTCAACACTTATAAACCAATCCTATAAGCTTCCAATAAGCACTGACACCCATGCCATCCAAGGATTTACCATGCACCATGCTTTTTCTTGGACAGATTTTTATGAATTTTTTTGGATTTTGATAAATTTTTGACATAAAAAAAATGAAATAAGCTCAAATATGCATTAATGTCTTAAAAGCTTATAATAGAGCTTAACAAACAGTATTTAAAAAACAAGTAATTTAAATGACAATATTTAAAGTAAAACCGTAAATTGCATAAAATTAAATGATAAGTAATTTAAAGACAGAAATTTAAATGACAATATAAAAAAAACAGTATTTAAAATGGTACAAATTGTTGTTTATATAAGCTTTTTTGACTTAAACGAAAAATACCGACAAAAATAAAATGAACTAAACTAAGCCATTTATACTAAGACTTGGCCTCATCTCTTGTATTCTTCGAGAGTGCTCAAGCAGGTGTGCATGTTGTGTGAGTATTAAGCGCATAGTCCAATCTTCTGGCCTTAATCTTCTGTGCCCAATCCCTCAACTCTTACCATTGATTCCTGATTTTTTCCCTGTCCAAAGGGGAGGTTTAGAATTGCCAAGTGCAATGGCTCTAGTGGGGTGGGGTGAGAGGACAAGTTATGGCGTAGGATGAACAGTAAACGAGTTGCAGGTGGTTTGAGATAGACAATGTGGGTTTATTTTTTGGCGGAAAGATGGGTATAAAGTATACATTGTATAATACTTGGAGAGATGTGCTAAAATTGGTACTTATTTTGATAAGTATAATTACACCGTGGTCCTTTTGGTGTTGTTTAAGTTTGTTGTTTGGCAGAAATGGTCCACCGAATTTATGTTTGATTGCAAGAAATAGTCCTTTATAGGACTAAACGACATTTAAAGTTAATGTTATAGGCTTAAACAGCCATTAATGTCCATATGGGCTTAGATACATAGGACTTTGGACAGCTTGTTTTAAAAGAGTATTTGGGCTATTTTATTGTTTTTTTTTTGGTCTTCATAAGTAAGCTTAATGGGGCGGGCCCCGTCCATTAGATGGTTTACTGTTGGCCTTAACTTTTTCTTCAAGATTTCGCTCCGTCTTTGACTTTTGACTTTTTGACTTTGTCTTTCACGCTTTTCTCCATTCCGTGCTCGGTTTGTTGTTTTGGCTGGTTTTTTGTCCTTTGTCAAATATCCCGTTTCCTCACAAATAAAATGAAACATACAACTACAATATATTTTTGTACGTTTTTTGGTCCATTGAAGCTGACTTAAAAGGTCAAAGGTATGTGTAATTAAGCACATAACACTAATCAGATTCATTAATCAGACTGTTAATCCTACTATCTACACGTCTTGCATTGAACAGTTCTGGGAAACCGCAAAGGCAAATACGGTTAATGGTGAACGTCAGATACAAGCCTTAGTTGATAAGAATAAGGTGATCATCACAGAGTCAAACATTAGAAGTGATCTTCACTTGGAAGATGCAGGAGGTACTGATTGTTTGCCAACTGCTACAATTTTTGAAGAACTAGCACGAATAGGGTATGAAAAACCTTCTTAAAAGCTTACATTTTATTAAAAGCCTTTCTATTCTCTCGTAATGGAAGTTCTTAATCATACCATTACTCAATGCCTAGTGCCAAAATCCACTGCATGTAACAAATTCAGTATACAATGGCTTCTTTAATCATTCCTGTGCTATAAATCAAGAAATTTAATCTGTCTAAGTACAAATTTGATGCAATGGTGAAACGCATAGATGAGGGTTAAAATTTTTGATGTATCCACAATTTCTACAAGTTTTCATTAATCTACAGCTTGGTGATATGTCACATCACAAGCAGATTTATGTTAACCCTTCACACATAAAGAAAATATTTGCCAATATGAAAAGAGAAGGAAAGGATTTTTTTAGGAGAATAACACCTTTGTTTGAAACAATGATGGTTCAACCTACTCAAGATGAGGGTGTAGATTCAGGCATTCCTACTGATTCTCTTCAAACACCTATTACTACTCAACCATCATCCTCTAAATCTCAGAAGAAACAGTCCAAGAGGAAACAAAGGAAGGACACTGCAGTTAGTCAAGAGGAGATACAACAAGATGATAGTGTTCCTACACCTTCCAATGATCCACCTCTCTGTGGTGAGGATAGCATGCAACTATCTGAATTGATGCTTTTATGTACCAATTTACAAAAATAGGTTCTTGATTTAGAAGGCAAAGGATGCTCAAGCAAAGGAAATTGCTGCTTTAAAGAAGAGGGTCCAGAAGTTGGAAAGGAACAAGAAGTCAAGAACTACAAGATTACAAAGATTAAGGAAAGTTAGTATGTCTAGAAGAGTTGAATCCTCTGAAGATAAGGAGAGTTTGGGTGATCATGAAGATGCATCCAAACAGAGGAGGAGTATTGAAGACATTGATAAGGATGATGATGTTTCTTTAGTTGATGATACCTAGGGGAGGTCTGATAATGAAGAAGTGTTTGATATAAATGATCTTCATAGTGATGAGGTAAATGTGACATGCCCAGTATTGAGTAGACCAAGAGCAGAGTGCATAGGAAGAGAAGTCATATTTAATCGTTAAGTAGGTGCATGCTTCTACAACTATTGAAGAAATAACTTTGGCTCGGACACTTATTCAAATCAAAGTAGCTAAACCTAAAGTTGTTACAACTGCTGCTACAACACCAACAACTACAAGACCCAAGGCTAGAGGGGTTATAGTACAAGAGCCAAGTGAATTCAGAACTCCACAAGAATCACAATCTTCAATGATTAAAGACAAAGGCAAAGCAATCATGATTGAGCCTGAAGTTCCTCTAAAAAGAAAAGATCAAGTTGCTCTTGATGAAGATTTAGCAAGAAATCTTCAAGCTCAGTTGGAGGCTGAACTTATAAAAGAAGAAAGGCTTGCAAGGAAAAAGGAAGAAGAAGCCAACATAGATTTGATTGAGTCATGAGATAATACACAAGCTATGATGGAGGCAGATTTTGAGTTAGCTCAGAAGCTACAAACAGAAGAACAAGGAGAGATAACTATTGAAGAAAGATCAAGACTGTTTGTAGAGCTTATAAACAAAAGAAAGAAACAGTTTGCAATGCTTAGAGATGAAGAAAAAGAAGAAAGCCACCAACTAAAGTACAAAAGAGGAATCTAATGTCTACTTATCTTAAAAACTTGGGTGGATACAAACATAATCAGTTGAAGAGCAAGAGATGTGAAGAGATCCAGAACTTGTTTGATAATGAAATTAGGAGAGTAAATACTTTTATTCTTATGGATTCTGAGGTAGTTAAAAGCAAAAAGGAAACAGAAGAAAGTTCTAAAGGTACAGAAGATGAAACGAACTGATAAGTCAAAGAAGGCTGAAACTAGTGAGGAGAAAGCTAAAGGTAGCAGAAAGAATATGCTTGGTAAGAAAAGAGCAGGGAAAGAGTAACAACAAGAATCTTCAAAGAGACAAAGAATAGAAGATGATAAAGAGACTGGTGAGCATGAAGAATTTGAAGTTGATGATGAAGCTGAGCTGAAAAAGTATATTTTTTGTAATGAGTAAAAGATAGATGATATAGCAATTGATGTCTAGAACACTTGCTAACCAAACACCAGTGATTGTTGAATACACAAGCTTCTTAAAACAAGAATATTGGACATTATCAATTGGATAAAGCATATGAAGTTCCAAGAGATATTCTTTAATGATTAGTATGCTTTAGATATTGACAGATAAGACTAAAGGAGACTCTTTGGGAAATTGTCAAAACCAAGCATGGAGATACAAGGCTTGAAATAAAACATGAAAGAGAGTTGTATGGGAGATTATATAAGTCATGTTTGAACCAGACATAATGAGTGAATGTATGGAGAAAATCTACATGGAATATACAAGTTAAACTAGTGGAAGCTGTTATGATTTATGGGACGTGCACATTGTAATGGTAGGAATGTGCACTTCCTTTATGTTTAGTTTTAAAAGAGATACCCCAACACACACCAATAACCATCACAGAGTATGCTAAACAAAAACTCAAATGATTAATGGAATAAGATGTGCTATCAACGCTCAAGCATATAGTACAGCGCAAAAGGGTCAATAAAATTTTGAATGCATCTTCCGATAGTGATGAGACTTTTAACAAGGTAAATTTGAAGATTTAGATGAAGAACAGACAAGTTTAGGGAGGATTATTGGGACTAAAAGACTTCAAGGATCTCAAATTAATACTGCTCAGACAATAATTAAAATATGCTAAGTAGTTAGTACTGGAATTATAAAGTTTACCCACTGCAATGTTACTAATGTAGTATAAATAAGTACTGTTTTAAAAATAATTGCTGTTAAGTTGAATAAGAACGCTCAATAGTTGAAGACAGAAATATAAGACTAAGTAGTTATTGCTGCTAGTAGCAATTTTAAGACTTTGCTAGTACACATGTTTACTACTTTGAGAATATATTATTACAGCTAGTACTACAAGTTACTATTGCTTATGTTTATATTACTACTTAGGTGAAAAATTTATGCTATACTGAATTACAACTGCTGAAGAACTTACTACTGTTAAAGAGGATAAAGACAATTTTAATGAGAAAAAGATTAGTTTGGAGAACAATAATTCTTGTAAAGATCAGTATTGAGATTATTTTTGTACAAGATATACATAATGTATTTGTTTAAGATTTTAATGTATTTATGTTCAGAAAAGATTATGATATCATTAGAATGTAATATGTAAGCCGACTAGACTCCTTGGTCCTAAAAAAGAGTCCTAGGCCATTAGTTGGATCACAAGTTATCATACATAGTTTCAAAGTTTTCAAGTCGATTAGAAAGCTTCAAGGTGTGTAAACCCAGACAATACTAGTAAAGAGTACACGTATTATTGATCTAATAATATTAGAGCGTTAGGGTTATTCATTTGTTTATACACGACAAAATTAACTTGTTTATTCATAATACTTCTAGCTTTTTAAGGTTTGATCTCGATACACTTTAGTATACATACAAAGTTTCTACAACAAGTTATTTTGGATTTATCCAAGGTAATTTAACCTTAGACAACCAAGGAATTGAACAAGGATTTGGGAATCACACTTTCTTTATTGGTAATTTAGTTTTAGTTTTATCGTAATTTAGGTAGTTTAACTTTCGTGTTTTTAAGTTAGTTTTTTTTATTGTGCATGATTTTTATTTCTACATTGTATATTTTTGCATATTGTGTGTTTTTCTACATTGTTACAGTCTACTGTAACTTTTTGAGATGAATACTAAATACGGCATATTCATCTTCTTAGATACGTCGTATAAAACTTTTCAAACCAATACAACGTATTAGACTCTATCATCAATACGACGTGTTCTGTTTTGTTGAGTACGACGTATTAGGCTATTTGACCATTTTCTGTCCTAGCCAATTTATTATAGGTTAAAATGGATGACCCCAACATTACTATGTGACGAAGTATATATAAGGCTTGAGAAGAAAAAGCTCGCATGATGATAACTGGGACACTGCTTACGTATGGTAAACTGGTGTGATGAAGACTTTCACTGACTCACAGATCTGTTGAAAGACTGAAATCGCTAGCTTATTATTATAATGACGACGTTAACATCTTGAAAGTACCGCTCTCATTTGAAACCAAACTGTAAGTCCTCTTAACAACAAACAATTGACTTTTAGAATAATGTTTATGAATCTTGACGATGAGAATTACAACGATAATTTACACAAAAATTCATTTTCATATAAAAGAATTTTTGCGATATTTGAAAACGGATTGGGAAAATGATAATGATAATAGTCAATATGCCTTTGTTTTCGTCAACCAAAACCTACGGTTAGTATAATTAGATGATTCGACTACTTTAAAAAATTTTGAGAAATGAGTTCCCACCATTTCTATAATGATGCTCTAACAACTAAGTTAGATTTCTCTAAACGCTAATGTAAGTCCTCAACATAACGAATGAATTTGACAGAAACATCGTTTGTTTGAATGTGATTGTGAGAACAACAAGCGTTTATATACTTTAATGATCTATTTCTTTTTAATGTAATTTATCCCGATGATTTATCGTATAAGGACAATGATGATGATAAAATTGATATCAAACAGTCTTCGAGGGATAATGTAATAAATCATGATGTTGGTGCCTATGCACAATGGTCAAATAAGCTTTTGGAAATAAGTCATGATACATCAAAATAAATATTGACAAAAACAGAAAACTTATATCCAGGAATTAGGTTTTAATAATCGTGCATGGTACGTTCTTAACAAAGGACGCCAGTAAATCTTATCAAAGAAGTATATATGTCCAATTGGCAACCCGTTCCCAACCCCAAATTGTTTTATAAGATGGGAGTAAAATTGGGGCGAGTCTAACTTAAAGACTTTCGATAATAAAACTTACTTGGCATGGAATCAACACGAATGTATTTTCAATTTTCCTTATCGAGTCTGTCTATCCAGACTCGTCTATACAGCGTATCCCAAACTCCCATGATAACGGCGTATTGACTATCTGACGTTTACCAATCTTTATTTATCTGCATTAAAGCTTTATTGTAGACTGTCGATAACGGGCGTATTCGTTAAACCAATACAACTTATTCTAATTTTGACCCTTACTTTAGGATTATTTTCTAACAGGCCATTGGCTTGTTGGGCTTGTTTATATTAGAATGGGCCTAAATGGTATAAGGCTTATTAAGCCTTAGTATAAAAAAAAAATTATGGCTGACCCGGCCCATTAGATGGGTACGGGTGGCCCATTTAAGATTTCTTCATTTTCAGCTCCATCTTTGACTTTGACTTTTCGGTGTTGACTTTGACTTTTTGCGCTCCTTCCATTCCGTGCTTGGTTTTGTAGGTTTTGGCTTCGGTTTTGTCCTTTTGTGAATATCAGTTACCTGCACAATCATAAATCACAAAACACACAAATACAATGTATTTCTGATATGTTTTTGGTCTTTTAAGTCCGTTTTATTGGGTCAAAGGTATGTGTATTTAAGAACATACCAGTCCTATTTTTCACATTAAAATGCTTAAATTATGCTTTAATTTAAAAAAAAATTCAAGCATACTTTTGTGAAATTACTAGTCACATAACCTGCACACATAACCCTTATTAGATATTGTGAGGATTCAGCCTTATCCGTTTCCAAATGTTTACCCAAATTCTACAAAAATATGAGTGTGTCGGTGATGTTGTAGACTTTAGAACTTGGCTTGGTATATCTATTCGAGACCACAATAATGAGTACTATGGATTTATACGGTGTAACTTGTTTAAATTGGTAAATTTCTAGGATTACACCCAAAAAGCCTTTATATGTTGTTTTATTAACTAACTATACTGGTTAGTTAACCCCCATATAAACCTTTTGTTTACTCTCATTTTAAGAGTAATATACCCCTAGAAAAACCTATAGATCCAATCCTTTAGGATAACACCAATTATTTATTTTGTTACACCTTTACACCTTAGCCTATCCTATTAGATTAAGTCCATTTATCATTTGCTAGTTGCTTAAAGTGTAAAGTGTGTATTTCCTGTATCTTATGTCATTTTCTATCTCTGGTATGGCTGGGAAATTTTCACATTGCAATGGGAATGTAAAAAGTAGTCAAAACTCATGTATTTTTACTACCATCACAATTATTGGTACGTCCGAAGAACGAAGAATCATAGAAGAAATTATCCGGATTTATTATGAGCGTGAAGATGGTGAAATTACACCAAGATTCGTAGTATAGTATTGTTTATAAAAAAACAAAAAAAATTAGAAAATTGCAACAAAAAAGAGGAAGAAAATCTGAAGATAGTCGGTTCGTTAAAGCTTAAACCGATGGTATTATTTGAAAGATCGTTGATGTTTTATGAAATGGTGATGTATGTCGATGTGCTTTGACTGAGAGTGCTGGACATTGTTGCAGCAAAGAGCAATGGCACTTTTGTTATTAAAATACAGAGGTATATTATTGAATACAAAGTCGTAGTCCATTAGGTGTGATCTCATCCAGAGGATTTGAGCACAACATCCAGACATGGTAATGTATTCGGCCTTTGTGGTTGAGATAGTAGTGCTTTTCTGCTTCTTTGATGACCAGCTCATTAATTTGTCTCTAAGAAATTGAGCACTTCCCGACGTACTTCTCCAAGTATCTTGACAACCTGCATGGTCAGCGTCTGCATAGGCCGTTAGTGCCATAGCGGTGTCCTTTGGATACCAAAGACCCATGTTAATGGTTCCTCGGATGTACCAAAAGACCCGCTTAATTGCTTCAAGGTAATTTTTGGTAGGCTTTGCCTGATACCTAGCACACACGCACACAGCGAATACAAGGTCTGGTCTACTGGCAGTGAGGTACATTAGGGAGCCGACAATACATCGAAACCGAGTCTGGTCAACTGGAATCCCTAAGGGGTCCTCATCTAGTTTTGATCGATCCACCATTGGTGTATCTACAGGGTCAGAAGTATCCATTCCATATTTTATTAAAAATTCAAGAGCATATTTGGATTGGTTAATAAAGATGCCTCTGGGACTTTGAGAAACTTGTAATCCTAAGAAAAACAACATTTTTCCCATCATTAACATCTAAAATTTTGAAATCATCTCTTTTGAAAATATGTCACAAGCTTTAGGATCAGTTGAGGCAAATATAATATCATCTACGTAAATTTTAACGAGAAGAGTGTGTGTGCCTGTAATCCAAGTGAACAACGTAGGATCCACTACACCCTTGGAGAACTTGTTTTCCAGAATAAACTGATGATATCAAATAACGTTACTTTTATAGCATTATTTATCCCATGTAAATAACTCATTTTTTATAATTATTGCAAAGAATTGTTACTTAATCTTTTGTATTTGAGAATTGCAGTAATTACGGAGTACCTAGTGAAGATTAGCAAAAAGACACACATTCTGGAGCTTAAACGAAGACATTTAAAGATTATTGTTCTGACATCCTATACGCCGTATCCATCAAGGAAGATATGGCGTATATGTGCCTGCACTTTACCAAAGACCACAAAGGAACAAGGATCAATATGTCGTATCTAGAGGAGTCTATATGCCGTATTCAAGTTATGGTAATAAAATATTCTAGAAGATATCGAACGTGGTCCTTACTCGAAGAAACCCCTAATACACCGTATTGACCTTAATCAATACGCCGTATCAACCAAATTCCAGACCTTATAAATAGAAAACCTAAAAACAGGTTTCAGTGTGCTAAATCATATTTTCGATACCTCAACCATATGATTTTCAGAAGAGAAGAAGAGCAAAAAAGGTCTTGCAACATAATTAATTCGATAGTAAACAACTTGTAATCTCCTATACTCTTGTAATCGTTCGGTTTTTGGTATCATTTGTTAACTCGGTTAGTTTACCTTGGCTAAATTATTACTCTTGTATTGATTATGATGTTTGAAGGCTAATACCTTCTAGTATTAGCCATTATTATAAATATTTGAATGTTTGGTTCTGTTTATCTAGATTGCTTAATTTATCATTGATTGCTTGTTTATGTTTATCAGTTTATACTTGTTTATGTGATTTTATATACGACCTATCACTTAACTAGATCTAGTGATACGGAACAAGTAATCTAGATGCCGAGATGGCTCTCCATATAGTGATTTATACATCTATACCAATAGGATTACCAATAATAACCTATCTTTGTCTTTAGATTGTGAGCTTAGTTGGACCGGCAGGTGACCCTTATGATCAACAAGTACGTTCTCAATTAATTGGTAAAGACTTGGTTAGTGGACTACTAGTGTATGAATTGCCTTTAAGCAGTAAGTGGGTAAAGTCTCCATGAGCTAGGGTTTAACAAGATCACCATTGCTTTAATCTTTAAGATAGATTATAATCAAAAAATAAGGATGGTTTATACGGATACGTTTAATTGTGACAGAATTCTTCATATCTAGGCCTTAGGAAGAAGTACCTTCTAAGTCTTAAGAATGATATGCCGCCTCGAGATAAGTAATCATTGCACTAAATAAACAAACCAATGTTCTAATTGGATTAATAATTGTTAATACAGTTTTCTTATATTTGGCTAGACCGCTCCTTTATCTTCTGTTAATTTGCTTGCGTGTGTTTTAGTCCTTATTTTTTTTAACCTTTTTAATTAATATGTGTGTTAATTTTTTTTTGATTACAAATTATTCAAAATATATTTTGAATTAAGAAAATTTACAAAACCATATTCTAAAAATATTTAAAAAATATACATTAGTTTTCAAAGTTTTACAAAATTTATGTCAGAATATTTAAAATTTTCGGTAATTTTTTTTTTGAACATAAAATTGATCGAAATTTTTTCGAAAAATATAATATTTTTTTTTTTAAAAACGAAAAAAAAAAAATTTCGAAAAGAAAATTTCAGTCTTTATTTTCTCGAAAAGTTAAAAAAAAATTTCGAAAAAAAATTTACCGAAAATTTTTCATTAAATTTTTACATAATTTTTTAAAAACTTTTCGTTATATTTTTAACAAAATTTTTTTAGAAAATCCCTACAATTTTTTTTTAAAAAAACAAAAAAAAAAAATTCGAAAAGAAAATTTCAGCCTTTATTTTCTCGAAAAGTTAAAAAAAAACAAATTTCGAAAAAAAGTTTATCGAAAATTTTTCAATAAATTTTTTCTAATTATTTAAAACTTTGTTATATTTTTTAACAAATTTTTTTTAGAAAATCCCTACAATTTTTTTTTTAAAAACGAAAAAAAAAATTCCAAAAAATTTCAGCCTTTATTTTCTCGAAAAAGTAAAAAAAAACAAAATTTCGAAAAAAAATTTACCAAAAATTTTTCATTAAATTTTTACATAATTTTTTAAAAACTTTTCGTTATATTAAAACATAAAATAAACGTGTAAAAAATTTAAAAATGAAAAAAAAAAAAATTAACGGTCAGAGGGACCATTTTCAAACACTTACGAGGGTATTTATGTCATTTCCACCAACTAAACAAGCAATTAACGGTCAAACTAACGAAAATATTGGTCAAGGGACTAAACCCGATACAGTCTGAAACCACAGGGAGAGGATCCGTGAAAAAAAATCAGTTTAGGGACCTATTTCCGTTTAAACCCGGTTCAATCAGGACCATTTATGCAAATAACTCTATAAATTATGATCAACAAATATGATGCTTTATGCGGATGCGTTTAATTGTGATAGAATTCTACGTGTCTAGGTTTTAGGAAGAAGTCCCGCCTAAATCTTGGAATGATATGCCTCCTCGAGATAAGCACTCATTGCACTAAATAAACAAACATTTAATTGGATTAATCATGGTTAATACAATTTTCTTTATTTGGCCTAGACCGCTCTTCTATCTTTTGTTTGTCTGCTTGCGTGTGTTATTGTGTCTTAAGTTGATCTAAGTTACGACAATACCGTTCCAGGTCTCTCAGATGAACCCCCCTTTCAGTAGAAATTATGGATTACATTTAGGTTTTAGCATAGGTTACATAGAATAGAATTTTCATAGTTTATTAACTAAAATATGATAAATAAAAGATTAGTTCTCGCTCTTAGTGATCGACACCCTACTTACCACGAAACTCCATTTATCGGGTACACTGCCCGTTAAAGTGTTGTTTTAGGTAAAGTCGGCAAAATATAAATTTAAAAAATTGAAAACATAAATAACCACTCAGACAACCAATCAAAGTTTTTGGCGCCGTTGCCGGGGAGTGAAATTTTAATCTTGACTTTTATTTAATATTTTGGTTATTAACATTAAATTAACTCAACCCCTTATGATTAGTGTAATTTAGATTAGTGTAAAATTCTGTATATTTGTTTTTAATTGATTTCTTGTTTTATTTGTGTGTTTGTTTTGTATGTTTTAATTGTTTTCTATACCATCTGTTTCTGGTCGATAACTTGGATCGACGTAACACCTTTATTGGATACGCGTATCTAAAACTTTCTTAATACTATACAAAGTATTCAGCACAAATGATTGACTACCGGGTATTCAAGTAAAACTTGGATACAGCGTTATCCGTTCATCTGATCTATCAACAGAGGAATATTTCTTCTATGTTGAATTCGTTTCCTTAATTTTTGGTATTACCTTTCTTCGAGCATTCTGTTGAAATTTTTTTCCTTTTGTTATGGATTGAACTAATTATTGGGAGTAGATTGAAGAAGTAATGACAGAAATTAAGACGGAGACAACTAGGGATGAATTCGTGACTAAAGATCGAGCAGATTATTATTCAGGGATTACAAGGAGTATGGTTAATGGTAAAAATGCTTATGAACTTAAAGGAAAATTCCTTGATGATTTGCTCAGTAATGCTTTCATTGGAACTAATGAAGAAGACACGGTCGAACATATCAAATACTTCCTTAAAATTGTTGACCCTATTAACTTGTCTGAATGGAGTTATGAATGAATTAGACTTGCTATTTTTCCAATCTCATTAGTTGGAAATGCAAGCAAATGGTTTGATGAATTTAAAGGTTCAATTACTACCTGCGTGGATTTGTCTGAAAATTTTTTTGGAAAATATTACCCACCTTCTCGTACAGGTCAGATTACGGTGACTAAAGTAATAAGGGATCCAAGCAATTCTACGTTCGCCTCAAAATTCGCTAACCATATGATGATGGATCCATTCACCAAGAAAGTCTTATGGGATTTTTGGAAAAAGAGCGATGATCAAGATGGAGTTATTGATAAGGGATTTACTGATGTTGAGGAAGCTAATAATGATGATGAACAAGAAACCGCTGAAATCTTTAGAATTGAAACAAACTTTTTCGACTACGAAACTCCGTTATGCACAAAATGCAAGGAGTTCAGTTTTCTTCTTAACATTGATCCGGATTTATTTACTCCAAAAACTGAAAGAGCTAAGACTTATGAAGATTTCGTGTTGACCTGACCAAAAATCGGGAAGTTATCCCGCGTGGAACTAAGAAATGTTACAGGATGCTTTCCGGCTTGATATTAACGTAGTCTTTGGAAGAATATCGCGTTTTTACCCTGCAAGCATGTATTTAAATTTCCATGACTTATTTTAGAAAAGTCGCGCGTTTTATATTTTTCGGGTATCGCGTGCATTAAAAATAAAATCTTTGAGCAAGCTTAATATCTTAAAAATCCTAAATAAATATCTAGCGGAAGGGAATCAAATTTTGGCAAAAATGACCCCCTTGTTTCTCCCTTATGCGTCCCCCTCCCCCCTTGCCAACACCACTCCCCAAATTTAGCATTGTTGTCCCTTTTGGTACATTATGCTCCTAGGATCCTTTGGGAGGAAGGATCTAGGTTCAATCATCATACTACATATTCTTTCACTCTCTAAAAACTTTTTGTCTCTAAAAAATACATAAATTATTCTCTTTTTCCCTATCTTTGTGGCGTTGCACAAGCCAAAGAAACACCAACAATTGGTGTTTTTGCTTTTGATTCAGTATTTTTTTCTGATTGTTGATCGTGGTTCTTCCTTGGTTTTTTTAGGGCGATTCATTTTTTTCGGGGTTTTTTCTTTGTTATTCGGGTTAAAGAACAAAGCTTTTTTTCATCATCTACCTCCTGCAAGATAAGGTTCGTTGTTTCCTTTGTTTAAGTGAACTTTTCTTCTATCCATTCACTCATCATCTTCTATTCTTCTTAAAAACTATATCATCCATGCTTGATGTCTCTTTTGATAACAAAAACACTATAAAGAACATGGTTGTACAAAAACTCGTTGTTAAAGGATTGAAACTTTTATCTATAACTTGCATTTTGGCGTTCTTTGATGTCGTAGCGAAGTGTGAGCAATTTATGTGGCATTTGGTAATGGAGACGATGGGATTACGTTGTATTTGAGATCGTTTTTTTTGGTTGGAATTAGTAGTGAATGAAGATAGGAATAGACTTTAGGCCATAGGGAAGATTGTGGCTTTTCAGGTAAGTTTTTGATAGAAGACTGTTGTTGTCCAAAATTATTATTAGGTTTTGTTGAATCACCTTATGACAGATTAAGATATTGTTAAAGTTAAGTTGGGTCTTAGATAGATCTAAAACAACTTTGATAGAAACCACTGAGTAATATATAAAGATTAGCGGAAACATTATCTTTATACACCAGAAGAAAATCACATATACAGTAACACATCAACTTTACATAACTTTCAAGATATTAAGTAATTCACAAAACAACTATATGTTTTGCCTAATAACTATGACTTTTCTTTCTTGGATTCTTATCTCTAACTATTCTGTAAGGGTTCCTTTTATACACCAAGGAAACCCTAATGGGCTTACAAAACGCGTTAAGTGATCATGCATATCTATTCCTAATATAACTCATGCATATCACTTAAGCAGTACTAACTATATATGACTAACAGTACTAAATATACAACTAAAAGTACTAACTATAACTGGCAGTACTAACAAATTGTACGGGTTAGTACTAACTAAACTATTAGCAGTCTAAGGTAGAAGCTCTAAATCCCAACAATCCTCCTCTAAACTTGTGATTTACCATCAAATCTCAAGTTTCTTCTAATGTACTATGCTGAGGATGCTTCCAAACACTTTACTTCCTTGGTCTGTTTGCTATATTGTAGATCTTTATCAAAAGCTCATCTGTCATCTTTAACTGTTGATCCACTCTTAGCTTGTTACATAGCATCAAAGTTGCAAGTCCCTTTGTTAGTGGATAATCCTTTTCAACCAGCATGGATATATCTTGTCCTTTCTCTGTAGATACATAATGAACTACACACATATCATATAACTACCATTTCAAAGGATCATGCATATATTTCTGAAGTTCTAAAAGATTTTCTGCATTTGGTTCAAATAACATCTTTAGTTCAACCCACGGTTCTATCTCTTTATCTTCAGTATGTCTTGATGAGTTGTATCTTTCTTGAACTAAGCTCCATAATTTGATCAGATCAACCCTGTCAAAATTCTTAAGCATGTCTTCAAATCTGATAACTCTGTGTATATTGGCATACTCTGATGATTTTCCAAAATTGCTTAGTTGTCTTCGATGTAAACTTCCATCCAATTATTGGTATTTGGTTTTGAAGGCTTCATCATTTATTCCTTCATTCTGGAACTATAATTACCATTTGATTCAGCTATTCTTGAGACAATTCATCTGTTTTTGGTTCTGTTTGATCTTGAACTGACTCTGAAACTTCTTCAGTTCTTTATCTTTTAGCAGGTTTTGCTTCAACATCTTGACCTGCTCTTTTTAGCCCTTAAAATTTTCTTCCAGAAATCCATAGGCACAAATGAATGAACTTGATCCCATACTTTTTCAAAGATTGGTCTTATATCATCATAGATCATTCCTTTGAAATCTTTCATCTTGTAGCCTCCCTGATTCTTCAAGTACATAATCATATTCTTCCTGACTTCAGCTACAGATCTAGGTCTATGTTGAAGTGCATGATACCTTATTATAGTATGGATCATTCAATTCAATTACATGAGCGTTGGTTCAACTTCAGCTACAGCTTCCTTTCTTTCGAGCTTAATCCATATTCTTCTTGCATTGTTTAGCCAATTTTAGCATCTCTTGCAACCCTTTTTCTTCTTCCTCATCAATTCTCTTTTGGAATCTAATGGCTTTCTTAATGACTAAGCCTTTTCTTGTTCTAGTTGCTTCTTGGGACTTCTTTTAAACAAATTAATATTCAATCTGATCCTTTTACTTTATCATCCCTAGCAATCCTTTGTCTTTCTTCTTCATCAATCTGTTCTTGCAATCTAATAGCTGCTTCATGCCCAAGTCTTTCTTCCTCTAGTTGTTTTTAGTCTTCTTCTGAACATATTCATCTTCTTTCATAATAGATTTTCCTTTAACTTTTCTCTTTTCTGCACTCGTTCTGATATACACTAAATTTTCAGCAGCAGTACTAACTTCAGGAATAACAATACTAAGTTATGCTTCAGTAGTACTAACACCAGCAGTACTAACTTCAGGAATTGCACTAGCAGTACTAACTGATATGTTAGTAGTACTAATCTCTTTTTTCACCCTTTTTACCACTACCAAGATCTTCCACTAGTTCAATAGGCTCTTCTTGATCTAAAAGTATCTCAGTATCAACACTCCAACTTCTTCACCCTCATGATAAGCTTAGTGTAAGCAGCACCATATGTCAATTTTGTCTACTTTAAGTCAGATTGCAAATCCCCTACTTTCTTGGATAATGTGGTACAAAGAACTATCAATTCATTGAGTGTCAAACTGCCCTCATCACTTCCAAGTGATTGAACCCTTGGTTGAGATGAATCATGGGGCATAGTAGCAGGTTCTTCTGCATCATGTGTAGTTTGTATAGATGGTGATGTAGTTGGTGGTTGAGAGGTGGATGGAGCACTAGTAGGTATGTGATGAAGCTCAACTGGGACTGTTGACCCTTCATCCTGCTGAATTGGTCCTTAAACAAGCATGCTTGTAAATAGTGGAATGTCCATCCCAGTATAACCTTTGGAAACCCTTCTCATGTTGCTAAAAAGTTTTTATGTGAGTGTAGGAGCAACATAAATTCTTTTGTGAGGGAGAAGGTATATTTTGTGCTTGTTCAAAAAGATTTGGATAAATCTAGGATACATTAAGAATTTAGACTTACTATCCAAATTTTTTACCATACCTTCAAAAATCATCTTAGAAAAGTTGAAAGTCCTATTTGTTGCCAAGCAAATGATAGCAGTTGCTATGTTGCTACTAAACTGCTCCCAAGTAGTGTTCTTAGGACTTAAGCAATTAAGAATAACATGTATTAAGAATCTCCATTGAGGGGAAAAGTGACCTTTTTAGAAGGCCAACTTGTCAGAATCAGAAGCATACCCCATAAGAGCAAGTTGCTTAAAAATTTCAGTATTAGGTAGTGAACTAATACCATCAGAGTCTTCCAACTTAAGATGTCTTCTAATTGATGCTTCAGTAATAGTCTTGATTCTTCCATCAATAGTAGCAGTTATCTCCATTTCTTCATTCTCTGATGTACTTGCAGAGGCAGTTTCCCAAAACTGCTAGATAAAAGAAACATATATTGTGGATTCTCTATGAGGCCATACTGGATATGACTATAATTTAGATAATCAATGATCTGATGAAACCCTTCACTTCCTTTAGACTTCTGCAAGTAGGCAATCATGTTATGCTTATCGTAAAATTCCAAATTAGCCATGTGGTTGCTTAAAGAGAGATTAAACTTTTGGGATGTGGTCATGGATGAGAATATGAGGGTTTGGTAAAGGTGATTGAGATTTTATAGAGAGAGCTTAGGGTTTTGATTTGACCGACTTAATGAGATTGAATCTTTATAAGAAAGAAATCTTATTAGAGATAGAAATATCATGAATTTTCCAAATCATAGACCTCTATAAGCAAGTTGTTGACGAAAATATCTCAATGGCTATTTAATTAATGAAAAATTCTGTTATACTTCAAACAATACTAATAGTCATCCACCAGTACTAATTTATCCTATCAGTACTAACTTTAAGCCTAGCCGTATTAAAGTCACCCAGCAGTATAAAGAGTTGCTTGATAGTACTAACTTAATACTGGCAGTATTATGTTTATGCCTAGCAGTATAAACACCAATGCTGTTCCAACAAGCATTTCCATCACCAATTTGAATCTCACAATCTCTCTTTCTGTTTTTATACTCACAATTATCTCTCAATTCTTTTTGCTCACCAATACACTCTTTCTGTTTTTATCCACTCATCTCTCTTTCTGTTTTTAGCTCACCATTTCTCTCTATTCTTTTTGCTCACTTTATTCACACAAGTTTGTACAATGTGCCATCAATTCCATTAGTTTCATACTGTCCTCCCCACATCCAAGTGTGTTAACTCTTGAGAGAGGTGGATCATTGGACTTTTAGATGCAGCCTCAAACCTAGTTTGAGCATCTACATCCCCAATATGGTTTCTTGGCACCTGGGACCACTACCTGAACCAAATCCCAAAGGACTTAATTCATTAAGTGTTGCCATGGATTGGGTCTTAGTTTATGTTACCACTGTCCTGCTCTGCTTCTAAGCTAGAAGCAGTAGTGGCAGCCCTTTCCATTCTGTCACCCAACTCCTTATGGACAGCCTCATCACCAACCTTTGTCAGGGGGACCACCAGACTGAGGTACCTTAGTGTCCCGACCTCTTTTGATTTTCCTATGTGTTTGACACTTTTTGTCTGATGTAACAAGTCTTTCCAATCATACTTGAGTGCATAATAGACATCATGAGCCTCCCCTCAAACAATACTTCACTTGATAACAGACAATCAATTTTGCTTATCCTGCAAATGTTAGTCCAAAACCAAGAAAAACACAATCCAAAGCATTTTCTTGACTAGCAGTATTAATTTTGACTAACAGTTTTAACTTTAGCAGTTTTAAGTACAACTAGCAGTACTAATTATACTTAGCAGTATTAACATTTGCTTTAACAGTTTTAACTCTGTCTTCAATAATTATACAACAACATGCCTCTATTCATCACAAGCACACTAGAAAAGACTAGATAGACATGTGAGAATTCATGAGGATCCATATTTATGTATAACCCATGAATAGAAGTTAAATAGAGAATTAGTTTCTCTTTGGGACCCAAGCCATTACTGACTTGAGTCTGCCTGTTGGATCAACATAGTCAAATTGCTTACAAATGTATGATCCACTGTTTTTGGAGGTATGATCAACTATATTCCTTTTTGGTCTCCAAACCCAGCATGCTGAGGACTTAACAGAATTTGTACAAAACACAAGGAACTCCTAAGGCTTTGGCTAGTTGGTTTTGGCACACACAAATGACATCAAAATAGCACTACAACTTAGGTTTACTAAAGCTTATCCAAATAAGCTCTTTGAGCTTCTTTTAAAACCAACAATTTTAAGGAACACCTTAGAAAACTTGAAAAACACTTTTTGGACTTAATTTTTTTGGAAAACAGACTTAAAAGAGCTTAATGACTTAAGTCAAAGTTGGCCAAGTGACACCAACCCATAACCTTGCCATTTTGACCTATTTTGGGCTTAACCCAAACACCCCTTTATAATTTAAAAACGGATTTTAAAAAACTATAAAAATGATTTAAGTCCAAAATTCTTAAGACAACTAACTAATCATGCATTATTAAACATAAAGTGCAAAGCAAAAACAAATAAGACTTTGAAAAAGAAGCTCATAAGCTAACAGTAGAAATAAGCTAACTAGACAGTTTTTAGCAACTGACATGTAAAATGATATAAGAGCAAAAAGGGCATTCATAAGCATTACTTAACACTTAATATGCACAAAAAGTTCATCAATATAGCTAAAATTAAGCAACTGCTACAGTAACTTTAAGCAAAAATTTAAAAGGGAAGTGTACTTGGCTCCTTGCTCAAAACAGGAGTGTATGAACCTAATAGTTCTAATACCTACCCATTAGCTTTATAATAAGCTAATACTAGCAACCCATGAGCCATCCAAAGTTTGTCATTCATCCTTAGCTTATTACACAGCTAACTTTTTTTTCTTCTTTGATTTTTTTCTTAAATTTTTGTATAAAGGTTTAAAAAAACAGGTTAAAGATGGCTTATATTAAGAGCTTATATGATTTTCAAAGAAGTACAAGTAACTTAGAACACAATGTGAAAGGCAAACTGAATTTTCATTAAAAAAAAGAGTACAAGTACATCAAAGTAAATTAAGTTAAAAATTAAACTGAGCTAAAAACTACACACTTAAAAACTAACTTCTATTGCCCACAATGGCTTACAAAAGTTTTATAGCAAAATAAGCTAGGGTTTGGTCTTGTCTTCTTATCTTCACTGGTGTGCTTCTTTGTAGAAACAAAACAACTCTTTGTGCTTGTTGTGAGTGTGTAAACACAAGGCAATCCTGGCCCTTCATTTTTCTTGCTGCCCACACAAGTTAATCAACACCCTTGATCGAATTGTGGGTTTATGGATTGCCAGCTTGGCATACCCATGTGGGGGGTGGGGTTTGTGATTGTGAAGGTTTTGGAATGATGTGGGGAGTCAACGAAGTTGAGAGGGACAGGTTTGGGAGGTTGTGGGGTTTGGCGGGAAATGTATGTAGAAGATGTACAGTATTTCAATTTCCAGGTGTGGGTTTGGGGTTTTGACACAATTGGTCCTCCAAGGTTATAGCTGTGTTTGCACCACACGTCCTTGTGTTTATACGAGTTTGGGGTTTTGACAGAAAACACCCCTGAGTGTTATAAAGGTTATTACACCACAAGTCCTTGTGGTGTATAACTTTGGAGATTTGGCAGCATGAGCCCTTGTGGTTAATACTTTGGGAAAATGGCAGAATGAGCCCTTGCAAGTATTTTTCCTCTTTTCCTTTATAAAATAAGTTAGGGACTTGGCAGAATTGGTCCCTAAACTTATTTTTCTTCACTTTTTGACTTTGGATTTGTCGGGGTTGACTTTGGTTGACTTTTTCAGACTTGGGCTTTGACTTGACTTTGTCTTTTCCACGCTTTTCCATTCCGTGTCCGGTTTTGTCGTTTTGGCTTCGTTTTTCGTCCTTTTCTTAGATATCCGTTCCTGCACAACACAATTAGCAAAACAAGCATATTTTTGGCATTTTAAGTCCGTTTTTGGTTATTTTAACTTGTTTTTAAAGGTAAAAGGTGTGTGTAATTAAACACATACCAAGGTGCTTCATAGCCGAACCACTATAAAATCTTGCCATCTTGGTTTGATTGTTCCTTTCCTTATCTCTTCATATTGTTGTCATTATTATTTAGCTTTACTTTATATTGTTATACTGGTTGATCATATTGTGAATTGGTTAAACATACAACTCGAATCAAAATATTTTGAAGGCAAACTTTTAATCAGAAAATGAACCTGTAAACTTTTCAACCCCCCTTCTAGTTTCCACAATTGGTATCAGGAGCCAATGTCACTCAAGATTTTTAAAATATATTGTATTTTAAAGCTTGGATCGATCGATGGATTCCGACAAATATCTAGAAGGGCAATCTATGTAAAGACCACCACTTTTTGAAAGTGCTAGTTTTATTTATTGTAATAATAGATTCGAGACATATGTTAAATCAAAATATCTAGTTCTTTGGCATGTTATTACCAACGGTGATTTTTAACCTATTCAATAAAATCCGAAAACCAATTTTTTTGATCCCTTCTTGACAGATCTTACTTAGCTTGTTAAAGCTTAGTTGTATTGGATAGATCCAAGACAACTATAGTAGATACTAAGATTGAGAATATCACAAACTATGCGGAATCTAGTTTGCAATACTAAAAAGAACAATAAAACAGTAAAACAATATCTTTACTAAACTTTCAATATATTGAATACTATTTTGAGTTACAAAATAGCTATGAATACTAACTATGATTGCTATGCAAACTATGAATACTAATATGAAAACTTGATATCTAGATCTATGCCGTAGGGTTCCTTTTATACACCAAGGAAACCCTAATGGGCTTACAAAACGCGTTACATGATCATGCATATTTGTTCCTAATATATCTCATGCATATCACATAAGCAGTACTAACTATTATAACTAACAGTACTAATAAACTGACAGTACTAACATTTTGTACTGGCAGTACTAACTATAACACTAGCAGTACTAACTTAGATTAGCAGTACTAAGTCTTCTCTTGGCAGTACTAAGTTGAATCAGCAGTAGTAACTTGTAGAAGCCCTTAATTCCCAACAGGTTTATTCCAATAGATGAAAGAATATATGACAGAAGAAAGAAAGTGGGTGCGTGACATAGCATGTAAATGAGCAATTAACAATACTGCTCAAGATTCACCACACATCACAAAGCAATTTTTTCATCGGCGCGTAATATAACTTACCAATAACCTTCATTCTTTCCTCACCAAGCTACGTATCAATGAGTCATGTCTTTCTCCACTTACGACCCTTTCATTCAGAAGACATTCACCATGAACAAAAATATTATAATTCGCTCCGCCAAAATGCGACCAATGTCAGCTTTAACATAATTCACCGAACTGCCAAAACACACACCATGGCTACAAGCATAATTTGACGCTGGCCCACCAATTCAAGCACCAATAGTTGGTGGTTCTAAACAATCAATTGGTTCAAGAAAACGTCTAAAGTACTGATGACATAAAATAATGTCACATTATTAGCATCATTTATCCCATTGATAAGTGTTAAATTGTATACATAAAATACCCAGGATTTCGCCAATAAAAGCAAAAAATTATGCCAAAAGATGGAAATATGTGTGCTTTTGTGTAATCAACGTGCTAGGATAAAGGGATATCAATATTACAAAAAAGAGCAAAAAAACGAGCAAATCCGACATGAAAGAAGAGATAAGTACAAGAGAGATTGAAGCATTTCAAAAAGCCGGATCAAGACTTAGTGGTCGAAGAATAAGTCAAGAAGTAAAGAAAAGGACAAAGATAATTGACCCATTTTTGCCCGTACAATGGAAGATTAAAAGTCTAAACTACCTGTGGGCATTATACAACTATTGGATCACAAAAGCCCATTTATGAGCCCAAAATCAAAGCCCATTTCTTGTTTACAAAACTACAAGGGCCAGAAATGCAATTCTCAAATTCATTTTTAACACTACACTTTGAACAAAGAAACGGAGGGACTACTTATGCAATAACCCCAAACTTTCAAACAAAGAAGCGGTATAACTTTTTCTCTCTAACCGCCTATACCCGTTTTTCTCGCCAAAACTCGAACAAACCCTAACTTCCCCAAATCCCTTTCCCGTCTTTCCCAACTACAAACTCACCTCGTATTTACAATCTTCACGTCATTTTTATGACGTGGCAGCCTCCCATTGGTGCGAAAAACTCATCACCACTATTTACATCATCATCAAGATTCAAATAGATAAGATTCCAAACGGCTTGGAGATGCAAGTTCTTTTTTTCTCTTCATCCTTTTAACTTTAAATATGTGCTTGGTAATTTAGTTTTAGTAAATACAGAGTTAGTTAGAGAGGTTGGGCTCTTTGTTTGTGTAATTTTATCTTTTCAATTTACTTGTATTGGTACATCTCTTGAGAATATTAAGCCTTTTTTTATACTTTCATTTCAGTTGTATCTTCTTGTTTCCTATCTTGTACTTTCTTTTAAAGTAATAAATAGCTAATTTGACGGTGTGTTTGTGTTTAAGTTTTCCAAAGTAAATTAAGCCAGTTTTTAGCTAATAAGCTTGAAAATAAGCATCAATTTAGCTTAATTCTGTTTTCTTTTGTACAAAAGTGTTCAATATAGTTAAAAGTTTTTAAATACTGATTTGTCTACTTTAGCGTCAATAATGTCTCATTTAATTTCAGTTTGATTCAAATTTGGACGCTATGAGGCAGTATAAGATCATCTTCTGTTATTGTGCTTAAGCTCAGGTTTTAGAGGCTACAGGTAGCCATTAGGATTTGTGACTTAATAGGTCACTCATAACATGGTGTCCTAGAGTTCAGAGGCATTTCAAATAATCAAAAGGTTTACGATTTATAATTTTGATTCCAGCATTATTAATTATCCATAGCTTAATTCATTAGCTTATTGTGTTTACTTTTTGTGCTTAATCCTGTTTAATTTTGCTTAGTTAGTTTAGAGATGCAATTGCTTTAAGCTGTTGTAGCTAGAATTCATTGAGATTTCAAGTTTTAGATTTTGTCATTTAGGAAGTTTAAGCTAGCTGAGAAAGTACCTCTTTTTGAAACATAAGCTAGGAATTTTAGAGCTTAAATAGCTCAATTAGACTAGTTATAGATAGAGTAGATAAAAGGTTTTTAGTCATTTAGTTTGAAAATAGATTTTAAAAGCTGTTAAGAAATGTTTAAAAAGTGTAAGGAGTGTTTGGCATTACACTACTTTGACTCTAAAAGTCAATGACCATTAGTCTAATCTTTTTCTTTAGTTGAGTCTCTCATAGGACACAAGATTTCTAAAGGTTTCAGGAGTCAATTTGCATTTTTAAAGATTCTATAGTTTAAAAATAGTGTACTAGCACCAGTACAGTTTAAAGGTTCAAGTAGACTTAGAGTTAAGTCATTTACAGCATTTTAGTGATAAATTTAGGTTAGTGTAAACTTAGATACATTTAGTGAGTTGGTTTATGAGTTCTCACCTTAGAATTTTGGCCTGCACTTAAGTATTTGCCAATTACATCAGTATAAGCAGTAGTAACTCAGTTACTACTGCTGAATCTCACCACTTTTCTAGATACTTTTTAGCATTTGTAGGTAGGAAGTAAGAACTTAGTTTTAAGCATTTTAGTAGAACTCCATTAGCTCTACATAATTCATCTTTTAGCTCTCATTTTTAAGCTCTAGTCTAGCTTAAATGTTCTTGCAAAAGTTGTAATAGCAGCAGCTGAAATTTCTTGCTTATTTCTTTTGGACTCCTAATTTCTAGTTGTCATTTCCAAAATCCTTTTATCTAGGTTTATTCTATATTCATAGAATAGCTTATTTTCAAAATTCTAGTTTCTAGAATTTAGATTTTAGCTAGTTAGCTTATTAGAAGTTGCTTAATAATAGTCATTAAGCTGAACCTTAGTTTTTTAAGATCAAATTTCTTGTTAATCTAGTTTTCATTTAGCTTATTTCTTTTTAGATATCTTTAGTACACATCACAAGTTTCATGTAGTTTCTTTTGGATCTTATTTTCATTAAGTAATAAGCTAGATATAAGCAAAAGATTAGGAAAGTTAGAATTTTAAAGAAAAACCATAGTTTCTGTGGAACAGATTAAGAAGCTAAATTTTTAGCTTATCTAGTTCATAAAAGTTCAAAGAGCTTTTGTTAAAGTTGTAGTATATAAGCTCAGGTTTAACTTTGCTGTTTTAAGTTTTAGCTTATTTTCACTTTTGCAATAAGCTCAAAATTGTTTAAGTCGTAGGGTCTGTTTGCTACTTTTTCAATAGTTAAGGGTGTCCTGTTTTCTCTATAGTGTAAAACTTAGTTACTTACCCCGCCTACCCTTTACTTTTAGTTGTTGCGTTTTCTACCCTGTTCTTTTAGGATTAATAAAATAGTTTTTATATTTTTAAAATTAGTTTAATAAAATTAGGGTTTAGGTTTTAATTAGCAAAATTAGGGTTTAATTGATTAGTAAAAATTGGGCATTTTTAGATCATTAGATTTCTGCACATTTTTAGTAGTTAAAAATCATTTTTCTTTATTTTTCCAATTGAATTTGTATTTTCTAGAAATTAAAATAGGTTTTTGGTAATTTCTTTTTCTTAA
>BQNB010004611.1:4568-106730 GCA_026074375.1 Tanacetum coccineum | reverse complement strand
TGTTCAACAATATGAACAATTTACGATTCCGGAAGAGGAATCGATAGATAATGCTTTTGCTAGGTTTAACACTATTATTATTAGTCTAAAAGCACTTGATGAAGGTTTTTTAAGCAAGAACTATGTTAGGAAATTTCTTAGGGCACTTCATCCTAAATGGCGTGCAAAGGTTACGGCTATTGAAGAGTCGAAGGACTTGACATCACTATCACTCGACGAACTCATCGGTAACTTAAAAGTGTATGAAGTGATAATTAAGAAAGATTCCAAAATAGTCAAAGGCAAAAGAGAACAAAGTAGATCTCTTGCCTTAAAGGCTAAAAAAGAATCTAATGATGAAGAAAGTTCGACTTTCGAAAGTGAAGACGAGGAGTATGCCATGGCCGTGAGGGACTTCAAGAAATTTTTCAAAAGACGAGGTAGATTCGTAAGACAACCACGTGACGAAAAGAAGTCGTTCCAAAGAAGCAAAGACGACAAGAACAGTAAGAGCGAAAGAAAATGCTTTAGACGCGAAGATTCAAATCACCTCATCGGAGAATGTCCGAAGCCGCCAAGAAACAAAAACCAAAGGGCTTTTGTTGGAGGATCTTGGAGCGATAACGGTGAAGATGAGGAAAAAACGACTAAAGACGAAACATGTCTTATGGCTCAAGCATCTAATGAGATACTTTTCGAAACCGACTTTTATAGCGATGATTTGTCGTCAATAGATGATAGTGAATTATGTCGTAACCCAAGAATCACTTCACTTCCATGGTATTATCAAGAAAATAAGATGAGATAAAAATGAAGAAAAGTAGAGAGAGGTTTAGAGAGAGAAACAAGAGAGAGAATGAGATGGTTGATTTCACATGAAATGTGTGTGTAACAAATGATACCAACATCCTCTTCACACTTAGAGAGGGGTATTTATTGTAATACCCACAAAATGGGTCGCAGCGGAAATGATGTTCCGGGGGCATTACATCATAATACCATTGCACAAGTCATGAGAGAACGACCTCTAAGTGTCGTTTGAAAAGTAATCTTGTATTGTTTAGACTCCAATGCACATCAAGCTAGCACCTAGCACTTAGGTACCTGAGAAAACATGTTTAAACTGTCAACAATAATGTTGGTGAATTTATAGGTTTATAAATTAAATGAGGCGGATAGCAAGATTTCCCTGTAATAGAGTAGCAATTACAATATCACAAAAATTGTATTACGAAATGCACTAAGCTCATGACACTGAAGCTCAACAATGAATGTATATCAAGTACATTTAAATGAAGGTGCCCAATGTAAATGTTCAACCCGTAACATCTATATGATCCGAAATGGTATACGTTCGTCGTTCCGTTCAATCGGAATACTAGCAAGTGCTACTTGCCCGAACGGGAGCGTCACTCCAAATAGATCTATTTATAACATTCTCGCTTACAATCCAGTAATTAACAGTTCATGATGATGGGCATAGTGGGTTATAGCTACTTAGGAAAATTCGTAATATTTGAATTAAAATGTACTTGCATCCTTTTATAAAACAACATGATCTCATCCCCGAGATTTGATAAATAATTGAGAAATGAAAGATGGGGACTATAAACTCACCTTAATGAGGTAGCAATGAATATGGAGCGAGCAAGGTAAATGGTGCACGCGAAAACAATGCAAAACTCTATCCGCTACCTAAATGAATAATACGCATATTACTAATCATGTAATGTACTACAATGTATGCAATCTTGTCCTTAGTATTGTGCTTGAGTTTGAGAAATATTACTTGTTTAAAATGTGGTTATTCATGAAAATTGGCCAAATGTATCGGGTAATAATCTCTTACCATTAAACATGTAAATTACGATATCGGACATTTTAGAAACTAGGTTGTAAGTACTTTACTAGTTAATTCAATCGACACTTGGTTTGGTCTCTAAACGTGTCAAACAAATGGACGAAATTATAACAAAACGAATTTAAAAATTAAGTTTTATTGATGAAATTTGGGGGACAAACGCAAAGTTTTACAATCAAATTCTGGGCTCGTTACTTAATGAAATTACAATCCAAAAGTGGTTTTGAAAACTAGGCCAGGTTGTCAACAACTTTCGTTATTTAAGTTTTGTCTAAAAGTGTCGTTGGATATGTTAAAAACGTGGCCAAGGGAGGGGTGTCGCGACTGGGTTACAAGACAGAAAACTTATTTTTGGTTAAGTGTTTTTCAAGTGACTTTTGGCTGACTTTGTTCGCGGATTACAAACTCGTTACTCAGTATTATGACAAACCAAAAATACTTTTGAAAACTAGGCCAGGAGTACAATAATTCATCTTTTATAAGTTTTGCAATTTGAAGTCGTTATAGTGATTAAAAACGAGGCTAAAGTAAGGGTGCACGACCCCTTCTGCCAACAGTTTCAACTGTTGGAACACGCAACAGCAGTACTAACTTTTAGTCCTATTTGCGAGTTCGTTACTTAACCTTACGACAAACTAAAAGCACATTTATAAACTATGTCAGGTCTACTACAACTTTCATTAATTAAGTTTTACGTTTCGAGGTGATTAAGCGGGTTAAAAACGGGTGTGAATGTGGTGGTGTCGCGACCTTCCAACAGTATTAACTGTGAACACGCGACAACAACACTAACTTGAGACTCAGTTTGCGGGCTCGATTCTTGGTTTATGATAGATCAGTAGGCATGAAGTGTGGCATATCCTAGGGTACATAATAACATCACGAGTCAATTGTCCAACCTAAGTGTTCCTCGCCAAAATTTTAACGTATAGTCCGTCCTTATAATCAAATATCAGAAATCATATTTTCAAATGTGATTTTCATGATAAAGCATTTATACAATAGGGTTTTTTCTCAAGCACAACTAGAAACATGAATGCAATAAGTACATAGCTAACAGATAGTGATGACTCACAAAGATTTGAAGGAGGCTCGATTATAGACTTGAACCAAACGAAACCCTAGTTTGCTACACCAAAATTGATTCGCAACCCAAACCACTAAACCACTTAATTTGTATCCCACTGATGGACCTGGAACCCATCGAAAACACACCCAACATTGCTTGCTTTCGACAAGAAAGAACCGCAAAAATTGACAGAAACAAGTATTTATGGTTTTCAACGGGGTTTTTTAATGTTTTATGTGGACGAAAATAAAGATGTGAATTTTGTGGGTATAGATGTTCGAACAGCCAAGAATAATTAAAAGAGAGCAATGGTGAAAAAAGCATGATTAGATCTTGTTAAGTTTGTTTTCTCTTGTTTTTCTCCAACTGAGTTTGCAAAGGAATAGGTAAGGCTTCTTATACTTGTTTGGTTAATCATTATAAGTGTTCTCCTTTGGATGTCACATTTTCTGTAATCCCAATTAAGGCAAAGAATTTTAAGTTTAAACATGGTAAATGCACAGGTTATAAAAAAGGTAAATACTGTAAGTGGGAGTAAGGAATTTTGGGTCAATGAAAGGATTTTTATTATACGTTGAGGGTGAATGGTGTGAGAATGGGGTATATATCCTACATTTTTATGGAGATAAAAGAGGGATTGGGATTTTTGTGTATATCTTTAACAATTTTTAACGTGTGTATAAGTTTGGTATCAGATCGAGACATGATGGAGATTTGTAAGTTTGTGAGTTGTTATTTTAGTAGTCTTACTTGGACTCTTAGTTTAGGGTAATTGAAACCTTGGTAAGATTTTGTGGTGGCTTTCTTTTTTGATAGGAAATTCCATGAATGAGGACGTATGATTTCCTTGATCATGTGAAAAATTTAGTAACGAGTATGGAAGGTTCTTGATCCAAGCAAGGCGGCGACGTGTCACGGTTTGATAAGTTCATTAATTACACATATCTTTTTGCCTCTAAAAACATCTTAAATTACCCAAAAACAGACAAAAACTGTCCAAATAAAATTTTGTATTCATTTGTATTGTGCATGAAAGTGTAAATCAACAAATAAACAGAAAACGCCATGCCAAAAGGACAAAACTGAGCATTAGGAATGGAAAAGACTTGCAAAATCAATATGCCAAAGTCCAAAAAATGTCAAGTCCAGCAGTCAATACAGAAAATCAGCGTCAAAAACCGGATAGCCGGAACTGAAGAATACTATTGAATTGCAATCTTTACCGCATCGATGCCGGAAAGCCCAATAGTATATCTATGAAACATTGAAGACCAAATGCCCACCATCAATTACAACACGCCCATTTGTGTGCAATGACAAAGACTGTGAAGACTTGAATGCCCAATCCTAGCCCATTACCACAATCTCACCTTTGTACACACAAAACCCACTCCTACAACCTTATTAGAGCTGAAAAAGCCATAACCAATGCCTATGACACCTTATTTGCCCAAACCCAAACCCAGTGGGCCCAAAACAACCCAAGCCCCAACAAAAGCCCAAAATCCGTTTTATAAAACTTTATGGAGCTTAAATTGCCAAATTTTGGTGAAAGTTATATTATATAAAGAAAAAATGGTTTAAAGAAAACAAGGGCTGAAATAGCAACTATCCAAAACCTTCCTTTTAATCTTTGTTAATAAAACACAAGACTTAAGCTGCCACTTTTGAAACTTTGTTTATAACTACAAACGGCCAAAAACAAAATAGAAAGAGAAAGAGATGGAGGACCATAATTGCACCTTCCCCAAAGTTATCTTTAAAAACCTGTAACCATATTACTGTACATCCCGTACCCGCCAAAAATCAAACCCACCTCTCCCCCACGGTTTCACACCAATACCACCTCCCAAAGTACTCCACAGCTCACTCTCACCCTTTCCCACAAACCCACATACAGTCCCTTCCCTACAACCTCCTTTCCAGTCATTCACTCCAAACGCCCGGTAAACCCATCAATGGCTGAGATTGTAATTCAAAGGCCAAGGAAGCTAGGATTGCCTGGAGCTATGCAACATCACATCCACTCAGCCCAATAAATTTTTAGCTGGCTATAAAAGGGGAGAAGCCCATGCCGGGCCAGTAAACACACCATAGTACCATTTTTAGTTCTAATTATTATTTAAAGTACTTTTTTTAAGCATTATAGTGTAATGCAGCTTCAACTTTCAAGGTTTATGTTGTAATTTCTTTTTCTAAATAAAAAGTAAGAGTTATCTCTGATACCACCACTGTTGGAATTAGAAGTCTCATTTAAGTTCTATTTGATCTTTTAAATGTGTAAGAATGTTTAAAGCATTGTTTAAACTCTACTTTAAATCAATTTTCAAGAGACCTTAATTTCAAAAAATCAGTAAAAAAAACCTGATTTATTATATTTAAGGGGTGTTTTGGTTTCGTTGTAAAATGTCAATTTAGGGATTGCCTGATCAAGACACTCAGCCACTTTTGGCTGATGTGTGAGACCTTATTAATTCCAATTTAATCACAAACTTATTTAAAAAGAAATTTTTAAAGTCCCTTTGTTAATACAGCCAGAATCTGTGTAAGCTTAAAGCCACATACACCCACTTACTTAATTAGCTGGTGTATCCTTTTTAACATGTTTTAAAAAGTCCTTTTGTAGACCAAACTTGTGCTCTGTACCACCTTTTGTCCCATTCATTTTTGTTATCAAATCAGTTAATAGCAAAGTTGCCATTTCTTTGAAAGAACTACTAATATTCGAACCCAAACCCAGCTTTTTTAAGTTCACCATTTAAAAGATATTTTGAATTAATACTCGACTATGGCCCTACTTAATTCTTTTAGCCTTGGTTTGGGTGATAAGCCCTTGTGGAGCTTATTTTGGATAAGCCAAAAAATCCCCTAAGCCATTGTTTACCTCCCCTGGTCTGAGGCATTCCAGGTTAAGCCCCCCATTTTTCTACTTATTTAGAACTTAAGCATTAGTATTGATGTTTTTTTATTAATGTAGCTTATAAGTACCGACTCTTAGGATTGCCCGAGCGTAATTTCCCCTAGTTTTGCTTAGTTAATATAGCTTAATTAGTGCTTTTAAGTTCCCTTTTTCTGTCTTTTATAAAACTGTTAGTATAAACCTATTTATAGTTCAGCTTATTTTAGGGCTTATTTTAGTCACCCCAGCTTATCATTAGGACTCCCTTAAACTAGTAGCTTATCCCCCTAGCTTTCTAGCTTATTTTGTAGCTTAAATCCCAAAAAGAAAAGCTAAATAAGCTGTTAAGCTTATTTAGCTTTTGCAGTCCAAAAAGTCACTTTTCTGCTTAATGTGATGTCTTTTCAGCTTATACTACTCATTTAGTGAAAAATGTTCTTCCTAAGTCCCCTTCCAACTTTGCTTTTTAGCTTTTTTGATAATAACACATGGACATAACTTGTAATCGGGGTCCAACTCAGGGACTGTTTGTGTAACTTTCTCTTTTCTAATTAAGCTTTGTTATTCCTTAGGCTTAGTCAGACCTGTTACCACCTTCCCGAAAAGCCCGTTTGTCCCTTGTGTTCCTTTTTTTTTTTTTTTTTTTTTTTTTTTTTGTTTTTTTTTTTTCCCCCCCCCTTTTTTTTTGTTTTATTTTTTTTTTTTTTTTTTTTTTTTTTTTTTTTTTTGTCACCCCCCCCTCCGTTTTTATTTTTTTTGGTTTTTTTTTTTTTTTTTTTTATTTTTTTTTTTTTTTTTTTTTTTTTTTTTTATTTTTTGATTTTTTTTTTTCCCACTCTTTTTGTTAGGTCCTCATAGTTTACCAGCCATTAAGACTTTTAGTTAATTAAATAATTAATTTATGGTTTAAATTTAATGAAGTTTAATTACATTTATATTTAAAACATAAATTTTGGGCATTTTATATTTTTTTAGATTTGTATAACTTTTTCTTTATTTAATTTTTTTTTTTTCAATAATTTTAAAACTTTATTTTTTTTGTCATTTTTACATTATCTTAGTTTTAATATATTTTTAATCTTTAAAAATTCTTAAAAAATCCAAAAATTAATTAAAAAAATAGTTATCTTTTTTTGTAAATTTTCTTTTGTCATTTCGTATCTAGGAAAAATATAAAATTTTTAGTAAGCTTATATTTTTCTTAAATATCGTTTAGACCCCTTTTTATACCGTAAGTTTTTAAACCGTTTCTTCTTTTTCGTTTTACATTCAAAACGACCTCTTTAGTTCTAGTTTTCTTTATTATTCAAATTAAGTAATTAGGATGTAAATTTTGATTTTTTAATTTTATTATCAATTATTTTTAACTTTTTAGTATTTGGGTTCCAGGTTACCTTCTTCAGTTCCCTCTTATTTAATTGTAATTTAATTTTAGACTTCTCTATAACTAATTTGTTTCCCGTAATTTTTAAGATCCTATTCCTTGCTTGTTTTCCCGTAGATTAAATTAAGTTTTAATAATTTTAGTTATAACATATCAAGTTTCTTTCTTTATCATTCAATTTTCTCATCAAACCAGATAATTTCAAATTGCAAGCCTCGTTTGGGAACATACGACCCGGGAATATCTCTTCCGGAATCTTTTTATCATTGATTTGATTCTTAATATTTTATATATATACACAACGAACCAATTTTTGGCGCCGCTGCCGGGAGCATTGTGCTACGATTTCTATCCAACTTTGATCTGAGACATTATCTGAATATTAATATAACATATTAAAAAAACACAAAAATATTTTTCTTTCTTTTTATTAGACATATCATATAAAAAAAAAAAAACAAAAAAAATAAACCAGAAAAAAATCAAAAAAATAACAAAATTGTTCCATAAAATTTAAATTCACTAATATGGTAAAATACCAAATAATAATATTCTCTACTGAGGGTATTATCAACAATAAGTTTCCGGTGATACTGCTGATTCCCCATCGAACCAAAGATTTAAAAAACTGCCTTCTGGTCAATTAACTGATTACGGCACACCTCATTCTGATTACAAACCTATATAAGTGATTTAAGGAGGGTTGTTTCCCTAGGAACTAACGACCCAAAAGGAGAAAGTAAGCTAACGCGCTAATTCCTACTCCTCTCCGCTCGCCTGTGCGTTTTTCATTCTGAGAAGCTACCGTATAGTAGATTGATTATTTGCTTAATTTCTATCTCTTGTCCGTTTAAAATAGACTGTATATATTTAAATCCAAAAATCCAAAAAAATTAGTTGAAACATATTTATTTATTTTTTCCATTTTTGTGCATGCGCACATTGTAGTATCGATCTCGATCTCGTGAGCCCGACCTCCTCCACCATAAGGACCGCCATTGTTATCGAACCCTCTTCTGAAGAATACCCATGTTCAGGAAGATCCTACTGTAACCAACGGGCAAACACTCGAACTATGGGCTCAATTGTCTCCAATCACCCAAGCGAGGGTTACGATGAACAATCCTGATTCCTGAAATTGTGGCAAACAATTTCGAGCTGAAGCATGGGTTTAACAATCTGTCCAAACAAACAGTTCTCGGTCATGACAAAAAGACCCGCATGCTCATATCCGTTACTTCAACCAAAGATCACCTCCACAATGAGGGTTCCCAATGTTCAATAACTACGATTAAGCTTATGCTTCTTTCCATCTCTATCAGGGAGCAGCCCGAATATGGCTAAAAAAGAACCCCCCTCGAAATCCATTCAAACTTGACGATCTTGTA
This sequence comes from Tanacetum coccineum, assembly GCA_026074375.1. NCBI lineage: Eukaryota > Viridiplantae > Streptophyta > Magnoliopsida > Asterales > Asteraceae > Tanacetum > Tanacetum coccineum. The sequence continues at coordinate 98,150 of BQNB010004611.1, read as the reverse complement.
ACCAAATTCATCAACATTTTTTCCTCCTTCTAAGACGAACGAATCTTCGCAATGAGATCACCTAGATTCACAGAGGTACGATGAATCTTTTATGAGCTTATGGGATCGTTTCATATGATCTACTTAGGCATTGTCAACTGACCTGATCTCAAATTGCATCAACTTGAATACATTCTAATAAGCCATAGAAACATTAATGATCAAGATTCATTGACACCGCAGCAGGTGAAACTTTTTTGGACAAAAAGCCTCGCGAATGTTTAAAAAGCATCGTGAGACAAGTCCAAAGGTTCGTCCAAACACGAGGAAAGCGAGTTGTTGCCAAGGTAAGTACGAACCTCTGTCCACCCAAGCTTTTCATATGATGTTTGCTGAACTAACAGGATATTGTCCCTAGCATTGCTCTTAACAAGAAGAACCAAGCTTCTGCTCCAGCTCCAGCACCTGCCAAAGCAGTTGAGCTAATTGTTTTACTTGTGGCGTTGGTGGCCCATTCTCACCAAAACTGTCCAGCCACCCATGGCACGATTCGGAACAACAATTCTGAGATGTGTCCACAAGCCGCTGCAGATGCTAATTAACAACCAGTAAGCTCCAAATTTTTCCTCCGACCTCAATGTTTTTCACAAAATCTATGAACAGCCAGTATTTTATTCTATTTATTTTTTTTTTTTGTTCCACGCCGATCAGACTCTCAAGCTAATAAGCTAACAATTTAATCGGGAATAACTTTAAAAACAAAACCGTGAGAGAGCAATGTCAAACCAAAACAATGGAAATTTTTAATCAGTCCAATTACAATCAGAATCAACTTCATGAGACCCCAGGTTAATCATCTCACACTATCAAGCCCCCGTTCCTCAATACACACTGTGTCAAAAACAGCTTTGAAAGATATGTCAATACGGGCCAAGATGCATGTTGAGAAATATGCAAAACCAAGGTCAAACCTGCTATCCCAAATGGCAAATTTTACTACATCTTTCAAAATTTGTTACTGCTAATACTGCTTCTACTTCCGTTCTGGAGCTCTTGCCGGTAACGCAACTGTAACCAACCAAAGGAAGATTTAAAAGGTATCACTACCCGAAAGTGGTGTTACCATCCTAGGACCGAAAACCAGTTAATCAAGACACCGAGGTGACAAAAGGACAACGATGCCTTCCGCTAATAACGGAAGCACCGAAGACGTCCAACCTCCTGTATGGTTCAAATCCATCTCGTATCCAGTTCCTAGAAGCCCATTGTTTTGCTTCACATTTGTTCTCCCCTGCAAAACTGAAACCCACAGTTTCTCTTCCATATCTCGAGGCGTGAAAAATAAAAGAGCCAGTAATCAAGCTAATGAACAAATCGACAAAATTCTATAAATTCTCAAAGAGAGGATTTTCGAGGAATACTTTATCGGATCTCTTGTTTTAATGCCCAAATTCGCTCTACTCTAAGAACCTTACTTGGGAATAAAGAGAAACTTACTGAAGTGTCATCGAACTTTCCAATGAACCCAGTCTAAGCTCGAACTCGATGAATGAACATTGTTCGGGCGGTATCTTGATCAAGTTAGCCTCCAGAATCCTTGAGACCCCGGCAAGTTTCCTGAATTCCTTGCGAATTTTTCCAGGGATGGATGAATGCTTAGCATTAGCCGATCTCGGTGCTAGCATTAATCTAATGCCATTTTCAGTCTGGGAAAAGCTTTCACTTCCTGATCTTACTCCAACTTGCATGACACTCGAACTTGCGGATCGATCAATTTCTAAACCAATGGGAATTGCAAAAGACATCTCCGTTAAAGTTGGTGTATTTCACTTTCCAGCCGACTTTGTGGTTGTAGGTGTTTCTTAAGACCCCGTCGTGCCTTTATTGATGTGCACAAGGGTGAATTAACTCTTAGAATAGGAAGTGAAGCCATCACTTACAATTTGGATCAGACTTCGAGATACTCGGCCAATTACACTCACATGACGGCAAACAAGATTGACGTCATTGATATGGCTTGTGAGGAATACTCTCAAGAAGTTCTTGGTTTTACTGATATAATCGCGAGTGGAAATTCCACTCCGTATTATGATCCAATTGTTGCTACTTCTTCTCCTACCCTAACTCCATTTGGGGATAGTGATTTCTTGCTTCTCGAAGAAGCCGACTCTTTCCTTGGTCTAGCAGATGATCCGGATTGTCCAGCATATAATCCATTCTACTATGATCCTGAGGGGGACATTCTTATTCTAGAAGCCATCTTGAATAGTGAACCACCACTTCCCCCTCCAAGTCAAGGAACTTATCTCCCAGAAGTCCGAACTGAGCTTAAGGTCTGTGAAACTAATACAGCCAATTCTTCCGTTGATGAACCTACTGAGGTTGAACTCAAGGAACTGCCTCCCCATCTCGAGTATGCATTTTTGGAGGGCGACAACAAGTTGCCCGTCATTATTGCTAAAGAGTTGGATGTTGAGGAAAAATCCGCTCTCGTAAAGGTGCTAAAGTCCCACAAGCGAGCTCTCGCTTGGAAACTTTCTGACATTCAGGGTATCAACCCGGAATTTTGTACCCACAAGATTCTTATGGAAGAAGACTATGCACCAGCGGTCCAACATCAAAGAAGAGTAAATCCAAAAATCCACGATGTTATTAAAAAGGAGGTTGAAAAACTTCTCGAAGCTGGATTGATTTACCCTATCTCCGACAGTCCCTGGGTTAGCCCGATACATTGTGTACCAAAGAAGGGAGGAATGACTGTGGTAGTGAACGAGGAAAATGAGTTGATTCCAACTCGTTTGGTTACCGGATGGCGGGTATGCATTGACTATCGTAAGTTAAATGAAGCCACCCGCAAAGACCACTTCCCTCTACCGTTCATGGACCAAATGCTTGAGAGATTAGCGGGGAATGAATACTACTGTTTCCTCGATGGTTTCTCCGGTTATTTCCAAATCCCCATTGACCCCCGTGATCAAGAAAAGACTACTTTTACTTGCCCATACGGAACGTTTGCCTACCGTCGCATGCCTTTCGGCTTATGCAATGCTCCAGGCACGTTTCAACGATGTATGTTAGCAATCTTTCATGACATGGTTGAGAAGACGATGGAAGTCTTTATGGACGACTTCTCGGTCTTTGGGAATTCTTTCCAAAACTGCCTCTCCCGTTTAGACCACATGCTTCAAAGGTGTGAAGACACCAACTTAAGTCTTAACTGGGAGAAGAGCCATTTTATGGTCAAAGAGGGCATTGTCCTCGGCCATAAGATTTCTAAGAAAGGGATTGAGGTTGACAAAGCCAAAATCGATGTCATTGCAAAATTACCTCATCCCACCACCGTCAAAGGAATTAGGAGTTTTCTCGGTCATGCCGGTTTTTACCGGCGGTTCATTCAGGATTTCTCAAAAATATCCCGACCAATGACCCATCTCCTTGAGAAGAATACTCCATTCATCTTTTCCGATGACTGCATTCGAGCTTTCCAAACATTGAAAGATAGACTTACGGAAGCTCCAATCTTGATTGCTCCAAACTGGGACCTTCCATTTGAGCTTATGTGCGATGCAAGCGATTTCGCCATAGGTGCAGTTTTGGGGCAACGTCATGAGAAACATTTTCGGCCTATCCACTATGCTAGTAAGACCTTGATTGAAGCACAAACGAACTACACTACGACTGAAAAAGAGTTACTTGCCATAGTGTATGCTTTCGAGAAATTCAGGTCTTACCTCATCATGAACAAAAGCATAGTGCATACGGACCATTCCGCCCTTAAGTATCTCTTTGCAAAAAAGGATGCCAAGGCGAGATTGCTCCGATGGGTTCTCCTCCTCCAAGAATTTGACTTCAAAGTTATTGATACTAAAGGAGCCGAGAACCTCGCAGCCGATCATCTGTCCAGATTGGAAAACCCGTATGAAAACGTCAATGATCCTAAAGAGATAAATGAAAGTTTTCCTCTTGAGACGTTAAATATGGTGACCTTTCGTGGAGATTCTAGAACCCCGTGGTTTGCCGACTTTGCAAATTATCACGCGGGTAACTTCGTTGTGAAGGGCATGTCAACCCAACAGAAGAATAAGTTCTTCAAGGACGTGAAACATTATTTTTGGGACGACCCCTTCTTGTTTAAAATTTGTGCGGATCAAGTGATCAGGCGATGTGTGCACGGCAATGAAGCTCTTGAGATTCTCTCAGCTTGCCACAATGGACCCACCGGGGGACATCATGGTGCAAACCTCACAGCCAAAAAGATCTTTGACTCCGGTTTCTTCTGGCCCACCATCTATAAAGATGCCCACGAGTTTGTCAAGAACTGTGACTCGTGCCAACGTCAAGGAAAAACTTCACAACGTGATGAGATGCCTCAAAACTCCATCCAAGTTTGTGAAATCTTTGACATGTGGGGCATCGACTTTATGGGCCCGTTCCCGTCTTCACGAGGGAACAAGTATATTCTCGTGGCAGTCGACTATTTGTCAAAATGGGTTGAAGCGAAAGCGCTCCCCACCAATGATGCCCGAGTAGTTTGCAAATTTCTGAAATCTCTCTTCGCCAGATTTGGTGCTCCCCGTGCAATCATAAGTGATCGCGGAACCCATTTTTGTAATGACCAGTTTGCAAAGGTCATGCAGAAATATGGAGTTACTCACCGTCTCTCCACCGCTTATCACCCACAAACAAGTGGGCAAGTGGAAGTATCAAATCGTGGCTTGAAAAGAATCCTTGAAAGGACCATAGGTGAAAACCGTGCCTCCTGGTCGGACAAACTAGATGATGCACTATGGGCCTTCCGCACAGCTTACAAAACACCCATCGGGTGTACTCCTTACAAGCTTGTGTATGGAAAGGCATGCCATCTTCCGATCGAGCTTGAGCACAAAGCCTACTGGGCCTTAAAGCAAGCAAACTTCGATCCTGTAATTACGGGTGATCACCGGAAAGTTCAACTCAATGAACTTAATGAACTTCGTGATCATGCCTATGAGAACTCTTTGATCTATAAGGCCAAAACAAAGAGGCTCCATGACTCCTCCTGGAATCAAAAACCGTGTTTTCAACATCGGTGATCGGAGTCACTTCCTCTTTAAATCCAGATTATAGAATTTTCCGGCAAAACTAAATCCCGTTGAATGGGCCCTTTCACCATCACTAAAAGTAATTTCGTACGGCACTGTTGAGTTTCTCAGCCACCGGGGCCAAATTTCAAAGTGAAGGGTCATCGCGTCAAGCATTACTTGGGAGGGAGCGTACCAACAACTTGTAGTTCAGATCTCCATACTTTCCCCAAAGGATCAATAAATCCTTGTGATGGGTAAGATCGTGACCTAAACAAGCGCTTCGTGGGAGGCACCCCATGCTTATCCGTAGTATAAATAAATGTTTTGTTGTTGTGTAAGATAGCTTGTCTTTTCCATTACCCGTGTTTCCATGTTGTTGTTGTTTATTGTCCAGGATTGCCCGGATTGTGAAGACTCTCAGTTTTGTCATTCATCAAGAGTTTCACATCCTCAGCTTCATTTGGGAATCCGATATCCTAAATATTATCGATAAAGTTTATCTTTTGGCATACCTCCATAACGGGCCTTAGGATTAATGTAATACCCTTCAAAACATCGAGGACGATGTTTAGTTCTAGTTTGGGGGGGTATCTTCGATTTGATTGTTTCTTGCAGCATTATTACCACGTAAACCCGTTTTTGCCACCAAAATGCCAAAAAAATGAAAAAATTAAAAATTTTTCAAAAATATAATAAGTGTTTTGTCACAGTTTTGCTTCTCTTTTTGGGTAGAATAAGAATAATTTTTGACTTGATCGGGCGTGTTGAGCCCTAGCTAGTTCCTTTAGGCCGAGCTTTCACGAATTCTATTGCTTTGAATTTTAATAATGTGAAGAACGAGAAATGGATAGAGTTAATATAAGTTTTATGTGCCAAGCAAGAATTCTTCTAAAAACTTATACAAGTAACTTATGGTTTTCTCTCCCGTGAATTCTAATCCACCTAATCATACGTACTCATTTAATTCATTAAGTTCAATCGATGTTTTCAGAAAAGCTTAAATTTGTAACTTGAGTCTTTTAAATCGGATTTTGTAGTGTTTTAAAAGTAAAATGCAAAGAAGCATGAATGAAATGTGAATGCAAAAATGCATGAATATTGAAATTTTGCCAATGAAGCATGCAGTTGATATTATGGAGCAAGTAAAAGATGTGTCGTGATATCCCACTCCGTTAACCACGAGGTGGGGGTTCAAACTAAGACGTCTTTACTTCTAGGGATTTGGTGTGTCGTGATATCTATCTTGGCTCAGGAAGGTCTAGGTGAGGGTTCAACTATCTGACACCAATCCTGCCATATTAGGAATAAGGTGTTGATGTGATTTCCCACTACGCTAGCAACGGGGTGGGTTTTCAAACTAAGAACACCGGTCGTTGGTTGTGATATCCTGCTCCGTTAACCACGAGGTAGGGGTTCAAACTAAGCAACGCATTCCTAAAACTTTAAAGAACTTATGATTAAGATGTTGAATATGTTGCAAAAAGTTCTAAAGTTTAAATCTCGAAATCAAGTTACGAAGTCTTAATAAGTTGTTGCTTTGAGTCATGATTCATTTTGAATTATGACTATGAAAATAAGTTGGTCTATGGTTAAATTAAAATGAGTACACACATTTATCGTATACTCCTGTTTGGAGTTGAAAATTTCACAAGTCCATAAAGTATGAGGGCTCTGTAATCTCTATGGCAGAATCATTTGGTATACTGCATAGTCATGATCATATCAGCCTTAATGATGTCTACCATGACAAGACCAGCTTGATGCGATGATGACTTATGAGGCGAGATTGCCCGAGTTGATGAGAATGCAATCGTCAGTGACTTGTTCCGTGCGCCAGTCCTCTTATCTCCTACAGAGATATATAGAGATAGATAGTGTGTGCATTTTGCTTGTCTCTATAGTATGTCATTTTTCCATTGTTATAGTTCCAATTCACTGCCATCAGTAGCACTGGTCAATCAGCCGCATGAATAAAAAATTGAGTTGTATGAAAAAAATCTACTATGAACTGATTATTGAGTGGTCATTGGATAGCTACGTTATTGTGACGGCGTGGATAGAACTAGTAGTGAAGATACGGTAATTAGACTGTGGAACGTTAACGTAGTTCTATGACTTCGCCACTAACATCAAGGTTGAGTGGATATGTGATGCACATCACTCGTCAGACGCGCGGATCACTGTTCTATGTAGTATATTAGCACGGTAAGCCGCCCGGCGCGTTGTGTAAACTCCCCGATGGGAATCATGTGTCAGCTAAGAGTTGACCACTGTGCACATACACGCCTCTCACATCACCTACTCTCTCTATGTACGCCGTGTTCCCTCACTAAGTGCCCCCGTCTAAAACTCACACGCTGCTTCTAACCAATTGACACACACTCTCTTCTCAAGACAAAAACTGCCACCTATATCCTCTGTCTTGTTTTGACCCCATTCGGTTATTCCGTGCTAGGGTTCCGTGGTTTTCATCTAAACAGACAGAAAACAAAGCCAAAATGGACAAAATGAGCTTGGAATGAAAAGACTGTGCAAATTCAAGGCCAAAGTCCAAAAAAAAAAATGCCAAAGTCAGAGTCAAATACAAAAGAATCTGCAAAAGTCAAACCGGAGCCGGGAACTGAAGTAATACTATTTGGATGCAATCTTTACAATCTGAGGGCCGGGAAAAGCCCAATAGTTTAATTATGAGAAGACTGTGAGACCTAAATGGGCCCTCAATCAATTTCAACAGCCCATTTGTGTGCATTTGACAAAAACTGTGAAGACTTTGAAGGCCCAATCCTAGCCCAGTTACAGCCATTGTACACACAAAACCCACTTCATAACCTTATTGGGCTTGAAAAAGCCCAATAACCCAACACAAACCCAAGCCCAACAAAAGCCCAAAATCCTTTTTTTATAAAACTAGGCCAAATATGTATTATTTTAAAACTTTGTTTTATAATTAAAAATGAAAAATATAAAGAAAAGGGGCCAAAAATGCCAAGTTTTGAAAGTTGTTTTATTAAGAAAAATAGGAAAATAAAACACAAGGGCTAGTTTTGCAAATTGCTTAAACTTTCTTTTTTTCTTTTAGTAATAAACAGCAGGGACTAATGTTGCAATTTACCTAAAGTCCCTTTTATCTCTTTTTAGTTATAAAACACAAGGACCATTATTGTCAATATCCAAACTTAGTTATAACTAAAAAAGGGCTGAAATAGAAATGAAAAGAGAAGAAAAGTTGAGGGACTAAAGTTGCATCATCTCCAAACATATCTTTTTAAACCTGCTAACAAGAACTGTACCCTCCATCGTACCCGCCAAAACTCAAACCCCCATTTCCCACGGTTTTATGGCCAAACCACCTCTCCAGTACACCACTCACAGCTCACCCACACCTTTCCCCACAACCCAATGCCCCTATAACCCCCTCCCCTAACAGAACACTCAACCCGAAGCACCCCTTCAATGGCTAAGAATGCTACAAGGCGAATGGATGGCTAGGATTGCCTTGGAGCAATTGCACACTCACATCCAGCTTATCCCAAGTCCAAGAGAAGCTTTTGGACCTCTTAAAGAAAGAGAGAGCAGCCAAAAATACTCATCCACTTTTTTTATGTTTTCGGTTAATTTTAACTTTTAAACGTCTTTATTAAGCATTGGTTGTGATTCAGTTTATTTAAAGCCATATGTTGTTAATTTTTGTTTTAATAAAAGTTAATTGTGTTCTTGAATTTGTAATGTTGAATGAAATTTTAAATCTCTTGTAAAGCCCTTTTAATCTCTTTAAAAGGTGTTGAAAAAAAGTATTTAAGCTCATTATGCATTTATTGTAACGCCCTTATTCAGCCTTATTTCATTTTTAAAAAGTAAAGAAACTCGAATTTTATAATTAGGGGTGTGTTTGTTCTTAGAACAAAAATGGGTCATATGGTGTTTTGTTTGTGGGACAAGTGCACTCAGCAACTTGGGCTGAGGTGGGTGGGGTTTATTATGTAATTTAAATCACCATTTTTAGTATGAAAACATGTTTTTAGGGTTCTTTTATAATTCTGTCAAATTTGAATAAGCAAAAATGAGCTTAAGTGCTCAAGCTGCTTAAGCAGCTTAAGCACTTTGTTTTTGTGTTTGTTGTGTTGTTTCTAGCCAACTTACAAGTCCTTGTTCTGTCCCTTTGGTAAGACCAAGTCACCAAGTGTGTATGTATGCATTTGTGTTTTTGAAAATAGCCATTTTTAAGCCCCAAAATCAGCAGCTTATTGAGCTTTTTAGCCTTTAGCTTCTGAGCTTAAGCTCATTTCCATCCCTTTTAAATCTGTTTTCATTTGGTTTTAAGTAAAAAGCTCATATGAGCTTATTTTCATAAGCCAAAAAAGCCCCTTGGCCACTGTTCTTGACCTCCCCTGGTGCTGAGCACCATTTTAAGCCCCATTTTTCTAGCTTATTTTAAACATAACCATAGGATCTTATTGTTTCTTATTATAGCTTATAGGTAGTGCTATTAGGTTTAGCAGCTTAGTTTAATTAGAAAGCTTATTTAAATAGCTTAATAGTAGCTTAAAAGTAGCCTATTTCTGTTTTTTTTTAAAACTGTTTAGATAGCTTATTAATTTCCAGCTTATTTTAGGTCTTATTTTAGGTTCCCATAGCTTATCTAGGACTCCCCTTGCTGTTATCTGTTCCCCATTAAGTTTAGCTTTACTTTTGTGGCTTAAATCCCCAAAACAAAGAAAAATAAGCAAATAAGCTCATTAAGTCTGCTGTCATAAACAGCTTAATTTTCTGGCTTATTTAGTTAATTTCAGCACTTAGTGCTTTTAGGAAAAATGTTGCCATTAAGCCCCTGAACAAGTTTGCTGTTTTGAGTTTTGTCTAATAAGCACTTTGGACCCACTTTGATAATCGGGGTCATTCTCAGGGACCATTTGTGTAATTTTGAAGTTTCTAGTTAACATAGTTAGTCCCTGTGGTTAGTTAGCCTGTTACCCCGTTAGTCCTTTCAGTCCTTTCACTGTTAGTCCCTTAGGTTAACTTTAGTTAGTTTTATTTAATTTAATTAATTAAATTAGGTTTAATTTTAATTAGTTTAATTACTTTAATTATAAACAGTAAAATTTGGGCATTTTTATATTTTTAGAATTGTTAACTTTTTCTTTATTTAATTTTATTTTTTCAGAATTTTTATAACTTTTATTTTTTGTCTTTTTCTATTTACTTAGTTTTAATTAGTATTTAATCTTTAAAAATTCATAAAAATCCAAAAATTAATAAAAAAATATTTTTCTTTTTTATAAAATTTTCTTTTGTCATTTAGTGTCTAGGAAAAATATAAAATTTAGTGTAGGCTTAATTTTTCTTAAATTTCAGTTTTAGACCCGTTTTACCGGGTGCGTTTTACCGTTTCTTTTCGTTTTACATTCAAACGACCTCCGTTTTAGTTCTAGTTTTCTTTATTTTTCAAATTAGTTTATAAAACTAGAATTTAATTTGTTTTTTAATTTAATTTAGCATTTATTTTTATAATTTTTTAAAAGTCTAGATTCCCCGATACACCTGATTTGTTTCCCCGTATTTAATTTAGATTTAATTTTAGGATTTCTACTTAACTAATTTTGTTTCCCGTTGTTTTTAAGATCCCCTTTTCTCTATATTTGTTTCCCGTAGGATTTTAAATTTAGGTTTTATTTATTAATTTGTATAATTAATCAGTGTTTCCATCATTCAATTTTCATCAACCAGGATTAAATTTCAATTGCAGCCTCGTTGGGACATACGACCCGGGAATATCTCTTCCAGAATCTTTTTATCATTGATTCTTATATATTTTATCTCTTTGTGTAACTTTTGACCTTTTGCCTTGGTTAAGAGCATTTGGTTGAGATTTGCATTTGAGTTATTTTATATATATACTACCAGCGAATCAGTTTCCTATGACATTTTCTAATGGATGGTTCCTAGATTCCTTAATGTTGACTATTTCATCAATCTCTAAAGTTTCATCCACAATGTCATTTTCTAGGTTTTTCTTTTTGGTGACCTTAATTGCTTCTTTTTTATCTAAGTCATCATCCACCAAGGGTGATGTCTTAGAGGGAGGAGGAGTTTCATCGAAAGTCATGTTAAATGATTCTTCGACTTTCCTAGTGTGTTTGTTTAGGATGATGTAGGCTTTGCTATTTTGAGAATAACCTAAAAAGATACCTTCGTATGACTTTGGGTCAAACTTGGTAAGGTAGTCTTTAGTGTTCAAAATAAAGCACTTACTTCCAAACACTCTAAAATAATCTAACGTAGGTTTCCTACCTCTTAAGAGTTCGTAAGTTGTTTTTCCTAGAATGGCTCTAATCAGGATTAGGTTGAGAATGTATGTTGAAGTATCAACGGCGTTACACCAAAACTTTTATGGTAACGATTGCTCGTTCAACATAGACCTACTCATTTCTTGAAGTGTCCTATTTTTCCTTTTGACCATGCCATTTGATTGAGGGGTGCGTGGAGCCGAGAAGTTATGTGTAATACCATTGGCATTACAAAACTCTCCAAATTGCACCTCATTATCAAATTCTCTACCGTGGTTGGTTCTTATTGACACTATTAATCAACTATGGTTTTGGATTTTCCTACTATAGATTTCGGGGGGGGGGGAAATTGATCGAAAGGCTTCGATTTTATCCTTATGGTATCTGTCCAAGTATCCATAGAGTAGTCATTACTATGACTAAGGTGTAATGGTTTCTTTGTAACTCTGTATAGGCTGGCATGGAACCGTTTAGTCCATATGGAAGAAGTTCTAGGCTTCTAGTCGTTGAGACTATATCTTACTTTGTGATAGCGTGAGCTTTTTTTGTTTTTCCCATTTTGCAAGCATCACAAAAATGTTAATTCAAACTTAAGCTTAGGTAGGTTTCAACTAATTCCATTTTGAAGCAAACGAATTGAATGGAGACGCATGTTTGGTGACCTAATCTCCTATGCCACAATGTGGAATTTTCATCAATCGTTGCTAGACAAATTTGATCCTTTGGCTTATTTCCTAATTTCATCACATATAAGCATTTCTTCCTAATACCGTTTACTTCGTGTTCACTATCATGTTCAAAGAAAAGTTACTCTCACTACTGTTTATCTATATTTGTCCTTACTTAGCAGGGTTTAAATCCTAGTTATTAACTTGTTCTACCAATAATCTATTTTCGAGAGCGTCATTAGAAATCGTACCTTTGCCAATGATGTTACCGCGAAGATTACTACCAAAAATGCCGTTACCTCCATTGTATTCCTTGTACGTAGAGAAGAGCTTTCGGTTACAATGAAATTAGGGTTTTAGGGTTTTAGATTAGGGTTTAGGGTTTTAGATTAGGATTTTTAAGATGATTTAGGGTTTAGTTTTAAGGTTTAGAAGTTGTGCATTAAGTGTTGTACCTTGTGCTAAAGTGGTGGTAAGAAATTAGAATGAATTTAGATGGAAAATGAGTTAGTTTGAATTCGTGCTTCATGGATTTATAAATTGAGCTTAAATGAGTTATACATTGACTTAGAGGAAAATTATAATTCATATGTAGTGCATTGTACACTTGTACACATGTTTGAAGGCTTGCACATTCATTTTATATGTATACATTACATATAATTAGGGTTTTGATATAAACGTTTAACGTTTAAAGTCTGTTTTGATATAACGTTGTAAATGGTACGTTAAATGGATAATGTACTTGGTAAAAATGATATTAAGATATAGACTTGACATATTAGGATGTTTACATGATATAAGCATAGATAGAATTGGCATAGGTAGGTTGCGTGAGCTTGCTTACTTTAGAGATGCAAGTTACGTTGCATAATGAGATAAATTAAAACTTTCCCTGTAAAAAGGTGGTATATATAATAGATGGATATTACAGTGCATCTAATTTAATAGATGGATAATTACATTGATGAAAATTACGGGTTGTTATATTATCACCGGAGGGTTTTTGATTACTTAACATTTCATTTAAGCAATGCGTACTCTTTTCAAATTTGTTTAATCTAGTGGATTCTTCTTTGAGCTTTTCATTCTCAATTTTAAGTGTATGACACTTTGCACAATCAAGATCAACTCCCTTGTTTTTCTTGAGTATGGACAATTTATCTTTTAATTTTCTAAGCTCATTTTCTAGAGTATTTCTAGTAGCTTTTAACCTTTTGTTCTTAGTGATTATCTTTAGATTCATTTTGCATAATTTATCATATTCATTGTCTAAAGCTAAATCACCAATTGATGAATTTTCATCAGTAAAGTAAGAGGATTCGGAACATACCTCACTTGATGCATGAGCTACAAGACACGTTTCATCTTTGACCTTCTCATCATCTTCTTCACCGTTATCGCTCCAAGAGCCTCCGATAAAAGCTCTTTGTTTCTTATCTTTCGGTGGTTTTGGACATTCTCCAATAAGATAATTCGGATCGCCGCATCTAAAGCATTTTCTATCACTTTTACCGTTCTTGTCATCACGACTTCTTTGGAACGTCTTTTTGTCGTTCCAAGGTTGCCTCACGAATCTACCTCTTCGTTTAAAGAACTTCTTGAAGTCTCTTACCGCCATGGCGTACTCTTCGTCTTCACTACCGGAAGTCGAACACTCTTCATCACTAGATTCTTTCTTAGCCTTTAAAGCAATATATTTCCTTTCAACTTTTGCTTTGACTATTTCAGAATCTTTCTTGATGATCATTTCGTGAACTTTGAGGTTCCCGATAAGTTCATCAAGAGATAGTGACGTTAAGTCTTTCGACTCTTCAATCTTCGTGACCTTTGCTCTCCATTTAGGATGTAAAGCCCTAAGAAACTTCCTTATATAGTTCTTACTAGAATAACCTTCATCAAGAGCTTTAAGACTAGTAATAATAGTATTAAATGTAGCAAAAGCACTATCTATAGATTCGTCTTCGGAAATGACGAATTGTTCATATTGTTGAACCAAAAGGTCGATCTTATTATCTTTGACTTGGCTATTACCTTGATGGGTGATTAACAAAGTTTTCCAAATTTCTTTTGCCGTGTTACACATGAAAATTCTTTCATATTCTTTTCTTGGCAAAGCATTGTAAATAACCATTTTGGCTTCATTATTTTTCGCAAGTCTCTTTTTGAGATCATCGGTTTGTTTTTCAAAAGGGATAACCTCATCTAATTTGGTTTCCGGATTTTGTACAATAGGTTGAAAATCACCATTGGTAATAACATGCCAAAGATCTAGATCTTTTGATTTAACATATGTCTCGAATCTATTTTTCCAATAAATAAAACTATCGCTTTCAAAGAGTGGTGGTCTTTGCATAGATTGCCCTTCTAGATATTTGTCGGAATCCATAGATCGATCCAAGCTTTAAAATACAGTATATTTTAAAAATCTTGAGTGACCTTGGCTCCTGATACCAATTGTATGAAACCAGAAAGGGGGTTGAATAGTTTACCGGTTAATTATCCATTTTAAAAGTTTACTTTTAAAAATGTTTAGATCCGAGTTATATGTTTAACCAATTCACAATATGAACAAGCAATAACTATATAAACAAACGAAAACTACATAGCCCCCACCCCACAACAATAATAATGTAAAGAGATAAGGAAAGAAACAACCAAACCAAGACACCGAGATTTTATAGTGGTTCGGCTACGAAGCACCTTCGCCCTACTCCACTCCCCGAGTATTCGACTCGAGATTTTAACATGTCAACAACCTCCCCTTTAGGCGGAGAAAAATCATTTATCGTCGCTTACGATATTTTCGACACTAAGCTAAATTTCGATTCCTAATCTAGCTAAAACCAATCTACCACTTCACAGATATTCATACTCACAAGATCTACACTAACTGGGATCTACTACAAATCGTATCACACAAAAACACAAGATAATCTACAATAGAGGTTGGTAACTATAAAGAAAAGTAGGAGACGGTCACTAATTAACACTTCCGTTTCTTGTACGATTATGAGTGTCTTCTCTGCACTTGAATGAGAGGGAAGAGAATGAAGAAAAGATATTAGATCACTTGAAACAAGATATAAGTATGTTAGTGATCAAGAGTTTTAGTGAGAGAAAGAAGGTTTAGAAAGAGAAAGAAAAGACTGAAAAATTTCGTGCAAAGAGGTATATTTTTTTGCTGGGAATGAAGCAGTATTTATAGGCAGGGAATCCCAACGGTCATCTGGTGGCGGTCCTGGTGGTCCCTTATATATAAGGGGGCCGCCAGGCCTATAAGGGGGCCGCCACTAGACTCCGCTCCTTTTTTTGTCTTTTTGTGGTGAAGGTTGTATCTGTTATGGAACCTTCTATTTTAGAGGAAAAATTTGAATTTCAAATTTTAAGTTTTTAATAAAGCTTTTTTTTAATTAAAAAATATTTTGTAAATGTATTTTTGAGAAAATACTTTTGTAAAATTAAAAGTGAGGATTAAGAGAAAAATATTTTCTTGATCACTGACCATGCTTAATTATTTTGTTTGTCCATACCTTAAGTGATCACCAATCATAGAAATGGAATTTTACATTTGATAATTTGTAAATGTTTATTTTTATTGTAAACGTTTTTACATTTTGTTATTATCAAAACGTTGAGAGATCGAAAAATATAAATAACGTTTTTAGACATTATTTGTATTAACATTTATAAACATGGCTAACACCTTAGCCCATAATCTCAGTAGCAAATACAAATGATAAATAGAATGATAAGCAAATAGAAGTCATAATGAAATCGACATGCAAACCGAACCATTATGCTAAGTATGATGAAACGAGCCACTCTCCACTTGATCTTTGTCATATTTCTACTGCTAGAAACGACTTACAGTTTTCTTAGGTTAGTGAATTGTGCCCTATATTCGAAACTAAGGCTGTATGTATAGGCTTCTAACTAGCGATCCTCATACAACGTATCTCTATTTCTAGATACTTCGTATCCTTAAACTGACTTAGGCGCAAAGGAGTTACTTCAAATAGATATTATGTGTTGACTACGCCTTCGATACGCCGTATTCTCAATATTGGGATACGACGTATTGCCTTGAGAGTCTGTATGGTCAGGTCTTTACTTGGCTCCTATATGGTGTATCCTCATATTCTGGATACATCATATCCTTTTGAACAGATTGATACTTGAAATCCTTTAAGTAATCTATACAGCGTATCTCCAGTTGCATGAATACTCCATATACTTTGTTTGAATACGAGGTTTCTTCGTTTATGCTTCAAATCGTGAGTCTTTCCGTATCTTTTCCACTTTTGCTCCATAAATACTAAGAATTACAAATATGAACGATTAAGTAACGATCCTTAGAATAAAGTGTACTAAATGTTCAATATAAATGGGATAAATGATGCATAAAATGTGTACTTATTTGATCACATCAAATATACTCCACATAACTTCTGCTTTTCCTCAAGTAGACTCTCAATTACTATTTGTAAAAATATCTCATAACCGAAGTAAAGGAAATAACTTTCAATAATTTACTCAATAAAAAGTACCCACGACTAAACACCTCGCAAAATAGGAAATAAAAACACTCAAATCACTCAACTAATCTATGTAGTAATTTTTAGTGAATCACTCAATTTCTCGGTCGTGACGAATATTATATCATAAGCTTGGCAATGATACACATCTCCACCAGTAAAGTCTAGACGCAACTAATTTATTAGACAAATGGGTTATACACGTAAGGCTAACGGGGTTAACGGGTAGGAATAAGACACGAGATAACATTTATAAAGGGTTTAAAAATACAAAAGAACAAAACAAATATATATAAGTCCCCAAAAAAATAATGTTGATAGGTATGATCTTACCACTAACCCACACAAGACACTTTTCATTGACTAACTCAAGCTTTAATACCGAAATACGCACGCTTTAGTGACACACGACTTAGACTCAAAGACATCTCGATCATCATACCATCGTAACTAGTTGGTTATATGAACTTCCAATTACTCTCGCATCAAATATACTCTAGTCGGTTTATAAACCGACTAAAATCTATACAACAATATGGGTTATGAATGCATCATTAAACTTACATATTTCACATTATCCTCACTTTTTCTTTCTTTCTTACATTTTTTTCTTTTTCTCTATTTTTTATTCATTTTTTTAAATTTTCTTTCTCTCATTTATTTTGGCTCACAAAACTCTACATAATCCAACAAAGTCATAATTTACAAGACTTAGACAATCACTTGACATCATTTATCATAAATGATAGTAAACTTTACAGTTTCAAAAGACATCATACAAGTGAAAGTAATATACATAAAATAGTACATAACTCGTACAGGCTTTTATATTCTAATTGCATTGTGCAATTTTTTGAAAACTTTTTGACCAAACCTATCTTTATATAGACTACTAAGAACAACGCCAAGAACACAAGAAATACAACCAATACAAACCAATAACTAGCAACCAACCAAGGGACTTAATCTACACGTTGGGTTAAGGTGTAAGAGTGTAACGAACAAGTAATATTTAATGGGATGAACAAACGAAATAAAGGCTCAACAAGTTTTCTAATGTATCTTATTCTAGCGCAAAAGGTTTTAAACGGAGGTTAACTAACCGGTGTAGTTAGTTAATAAATGATACATGAAACGACATGGGATATTTGGGTGAATCCTAATATTTGCCTTATAAATCAGAAGTCATCGATTACACTAATTTTCCTCAATGCAATGCTCATTTTTATGGTCTTGAATAGATATAATAAGCCAAGTTCTAAAGTCTATTACAAGTCATTGCACACTCACATTTAGTGGAATTATGTGAAGGAGAAAATGGATAGACTAAATCCTCACAATAGGCAATAAGGTAAAATGTGAGGGTTATGCGATTACTGATCTACGAAAAACATGTCAATAAGTTTTAAATTTATGCATTTTTCCTAAAAACCAAGGATAAGTAGAATTCTAATTCGTATTCCCTTCCCCACACTTAAGATGTACAATACCCTCATTGTACAAATATCGAACAAAAATACATGGAAGAATATTATTAGAAACAGATGACTCCCCTCAGGTTTGCTCGGAATCATCCATAGTATGAGAATGCGAGCATAATGACTTCGGGAGTCCAGAAACACCATCTTAAATGCAAGGTATGTAAATATTATGAGATCACGAAAGAAACGCAATGTATACATCATACGTTAGAAATATATCCAGGTTGGAGGGTGGATACGCCGTATCTATGGAAATTGGATACGCCATATACATCACTAGAATATATAAACCCTAAAAACAAAATTAAAAATTAAAAAGGTACGTCCAGGTTAGGATATGTCGTATCCCAAAAACAGCGGATATGCCGTATCAACCTGGAAAGTAAAGTTCAAAAACCAAAAGTACTAAAAAGAAAATATATACCCAGACTTAGATACATCGTAACCTAGATACCAGGATACGTCGTAGGTAAGGTCTCAATGAACAAATGTCTATAAAGTCTATGAAAAAATTGAGATAACACTCCGGTTTATCTCATGGACATCACTTTTGTTAATTCCTGAGTCGTTAAGTTTGACTCTCTTTCATGCTACGTCATCCTAGCCACAAAAGAACCTTTTGATTTGAGTTGCATCAATGCGGCTATTATTCCACAACATTCTCTTTAGTTCTTAGCAACTCGTTATGATGTTTCTCCTTCATATTCATGTAATGTTCTCCCTTACTGATTACATACCTAGCTACTTCAAATTTATCTTCTATTATAACTCGTGGTTCTTCATAAGGTATCCCTGGTAACTTATTCTTTATCTGCTTGAATTCTTCCTCCTTGTTATCCACAAAAATAAGACTCTAGATTTCTAGATAGATAGTCATCTAGATCATCCATGTCATCTTACTCACTAGGTTCGTTGTTTTCACTTCCTCTTTCTATAATCGGACTTGGCATTACTGAAAAAAATATATTCATAATAAGCACAAGCGTCGGCATGCCCATAAAACAGATTGCAAATACAGTCGGAGTCAGAATCAGAGAATGTTGCGTTTATGGCCTCATTAGTTTAAATTAGTTTACAACCAATCCCTCAAGTTCTTCTTTCTCCGTGTCATCATCTAGCTTTGTATTATTCTCCCTTAGGTGATCACCAAATCCTAATGTCAAACCATTAATTAGAAGTAAAATGTTTACCTATTTTTACCCCGAGAAGAGTTATTTTGGATACCAATAATTCTTTTTATACTAGGGGATCTCATCACAACTATCTATCTAAAAAGAAATCAATTGCTGAAATTAAAAGCATTTTAATATTTCACATATTTTTTATAATTAAAATATCTCATAAACCGTTAATCGTTAGACAAAACAAATTATTATGTCACGACTAACATTTAATTATCTTTCTATAGACAGACACTTTGATATACTTTCGACAAACTTTTTCACTTTTTTTTTCCATTTTTTACGTTTTCCGTTTTTTTATTCTTTTTTCATCGTTGTTGAAACTTGCATTAGAAATCACATGTGATTAAACACTAATTTGAATATTCTAATAAAATCAAATGTGATATTAATGTTAAATCACATATGATATGTAATAAAAACATATGTGATTTAACACCATTATCACATGTGATTTTATTAGTATATTCAAATTAGTGTTTAATCACATGTGATTTCTATATACAAGTTTCAACAACGAAAAAACAAAAAAAATGTGAAAAAAAGTTTGTCGAAAGTATATCAATGTGCTCATCTATAGAAAGATAATTAAATGCTCGTCGTGATGCTATATTTTTTCGCTTAACGATTAACGATTTAAGAGATATTAATATTTGAAAAAAAAATGATGAAAGCTGGTTTTTTAAATGTTATCCATATGATCAAATGGAGTTGGAGGGTGCAAATTGATCCCTTGGTATCATAATAAAGTTTGGTACCCAAATGAATTTAAATCTTTTTACCCATGACTTTTCAACATTCAATTTATGCTCTTCAAGTTTCGTCCATAGTGGGGACTCGTACAAAAGTACATCAAAATCAAATCCTGAAGACATCATTCTTTTTTAATTATGCGCCTTGCGTACTAGCAGATCCTGTTTCCATAAAAGATTCAAGAGCATAAACAGTAGCAGATGTGTATTAACCAGTTCATCATTAATCCTGTTTTCTTTATTCACCTGCTCATTATGCATAGACAAATCATAATAAATAATATCATAATTAGATGTTTCCTTAAAGGTTATGATTGCTTTGACTTGGTCCAATCTGGTAGCCTTAGTTTTGTTAGGAAGAACTTCTGACATCCTCTCTTGCAATATCATAGCAATTTCCTCTAATTGCATCTCAATAACCTTTATATCATTTCCTTGCTTCTGAAGTGTAGCGTTAGTGGAGGCTCTGGCTTCCTCGATAATTGTAGTAGATTCCTTTCCTCTCTCAGCAGATTCTACCATGTAATCACCAAAAATGTCTTTTAAACTCTAACATTTCACTTGATTCATGGGCTTATTATCTTCTTTCACATAATAACCTCGTATATTTGCCCTATACCTTCTTATGTTTTGGTAAGGTCTCCCACAATACTCGCCATAGTACACCTCCTTAACTGATTTTCCATCTTTTTTGATTGGGCAGTCTTTTGATAAGTGAGGTCTGTGCCATATTTCACAACCCACTTGAATGACATGAACCTTTTCAGTTATCTTATTTATTTCCTTAACAAGGTTACTTGATTGAGCAGTTAGAGAAGCTAAACCCTCAGAATTATCATTACCTCTACACCTGTGCACCATCGTGCCATATTTGAGAGTGGTAAGCCATTTCTTGAATGGTTGTCTTGGCGTTCTCGACACTTATCTTAAGGATCGTTAATTTAGAATCAAGTATATGTTTGGTTGCTATATCCAAACCTTTGTAGAAGACTATCATTACCTGCATTACAGTCAAATCATGTTGGGGACATTTCAATAGTAAGTCATTAAACCTGTCCCATGCCGTGTAAAGGGTTTTGTCAGGCTTTTGTTTGAAGTTGTAGATTCCCTCCATTTTCTTTATAGTTTTCGAGTGTGGATAATGCTTGTTCAAAAACTTTTCTCTTAGACCCGTCCACATAGTAATACTCCTTGTAAGTATAGTCTTTAACCAACGACGCGCTTGACCAGTGAATGACTTTGAAAAGACACACGACATTAACAAGTCTTCTGCTATGCTTGGCTCATGAAACAAATCTATAATTTTGAGCACCTTTTTGACGTGCTCGTAAGCATCTTCTGATTCTTTCCCACTCAAGGTGTTCTCACGAAGTTTCTTAAGAAATTGACCCTTTAGTTTGAATACAACCGTATTCTTAAAATATGGCCATACAATACCCAGACCATAATCATCCTTGGTTTGAGCCATATACTCCTCAATTGTTTGATGGGCCATCTTTTCTTTGATTCTGAAACAAACCTAAGAATGTTAGTAGAATCTGAATTACAAAGGAAAAATACTATAAACAAAACACTATAACTTATTAAGAACTAAAAACGAAAGTATTTTTGGTGTCACAAAAGCTTGATACGCCGTATGCTATTAATGAGCATGCATCGTATCCAACTAGATACGATACACGATATTCTAATTTCTCAGGATACGCTTCTCTATAACCTAGTTGATACATCGAATCCAATGAAAGTGGATACACCGTATGCAAGCCTTGCCACAGATTTTCAGATTTTAACAGAAAGATGAAAACTACTTAACAAATAAAATAAAGAAAAAAATATAGATAAAATTACTAAATTAACTAAAGCTAAAACCACTCCCCGACAGCGGTGCCAAAAACTTGATGTTATTTAATATCTAGTCTTAAATTCATAATTCTGACTTAACTCAATAGACTAACATTAACAGGCAGTGTACCCAGTAGTTGTAGCTAAGCAATGGTAAGCATGGGTCATTCACAAGGAGCGGATGAACTAAAGCTAACCTGATGATTTCTACATCTTCTAAGGGGGGTTAAATTTGAGGGATTGGCACGATTTGATTTATTAACTATTTAATCAACTAACTATTAAAACAAGTGAATATTGGAGGAAATTCAGATAAGGAAGAACGGGCTGGCCATGTTCATACCTACTACGCCTATTGATCTGTCTACTAGGGCAATAATCTAAAGAACTACATTGGTGAAATATAGATGCATGTTAGGCTAGTTATTAACGATTACTTAGTCCTATGCATATCAACCCTTACCCGATGTTAAAAGTGATAATAAGTCTTATACAAGCATTAAGCACTTCAACTAGCCTCTTAGGATGTATATCTATAAGAGAGCATTATGCTGATTCAAGTGTTTTATTCAATATCCGTCTAACCTAGGGCTTAATCACCTCTAATCCTAATGGCGAAGCCAATAACAGTCGTCGTCGTGTCCGACCCCTAACCACTATGATACATATTATCTATCACATGTTGTCAATATATAATAAATAATTCTAGGCTATAAACATCAATCGATAAACAAGAAATCGAAAATTTATTTGAATGATAAACATATAAACTATCCAATATGAATTCAATAAATCTAAAGCAAATAGAAACAAGTAATCATAGTAGTTATAAACATGGCTAACACCAAAGGCTCACTGGTACAAAAACTGGTATTCGTCACACATGCTGTTTTTTGAACGGCCACACAGTCAGATATTTATGTGACTAAATGTACCAGGATAAAATAAACAGCCACTCTTGAACTCATTTTGTGTGACCATTTCTGAATTTCACTGTCACACATTTGAATATTTATGTGACTAGAGGTAACTAGTAATTTTTTGTTTATTATTTAGTCACTTTTAATTTGAGACATGTGACAGATACAAATAAGTTTGAAACATTAGTCACACTATATATATACATATGTGACAAATATATGTCACACAATTGAACAGTGTGACCAAAATCCATATATGGTCACATGAAATAATTGTGTATGTGGCTAAATCATATAGTCAAGTTTGTCACACATTATTTAAAAGTGACTGCTATTTTTTGCTAAATATTTAGCCACATACGGGGAGGGTGGAATTTGAAATGTGTGACAACAGAAAAATAAAGTTAAAAGCATTAGCACGATATTCCATTTAAAAGTGAACAAATAGAATTCACACAACTTAAACAGTGTTAACCAAATTTCGGTATATGGTCACACGAAACCATAGACATACCATGATAAGTGTAAGCCAAAATTCGATACAAATTTAATGGTCACGTAATTATAATGTGTCCTTAAAGTTTTAGTGTAGGTTTTTGCTGCCAAATACCTAATGAGTATAGTCACATTTAATTGAAGCATGATCATGTGACTATAAATGCTTTACAATAGTCCACCACCATAGCACAATATGTAATCTAAATTTTTTTATAGACCACATTCTACGGGTATTAAATGACCAATAACATGAAAATAGTCACATTGTGAAATATTCATGTGACTATTTTTAAGCAAAATGTAACTCAGTTATCTATTACCTTGGTATTAGTCCAGAATTGAGGTGTTTGGTGTGACTAAATCAAGATGTTATATATGGTACATGAAGTATTTATTTTAGTGTCCTAAATCATAGAGTCATATTTTGTCACACATTATTTAAGTTATCACAATTCGATACATATGGTCACAACGACAATTTCTGATAACTTACGTAATTTTAGAGGGTTAGAGATGGATTTTATAGTCTTAGCTAGTGTTGATCTAATTTGATATTCACTGCATGAATTAGTTCAGACTATTAGTATTGAGTCTAATTTGATGTTTGAACCCAAGTCCGCCTAGATCATTCCTTAGCTTGTAAAGATAAGATACCTGGATAAATCCCAAACTAACGTGATACATAACAGCACTAACTTATACAAAACAGTACTAAACATACTAACATTATAACTTACAAAGACAATATTAATATATACTCTAACAGCACTAACTACTTGGAGTAAATTCTTCAAAACTTCAGTAGCAGCAAAATCTTCTTCAACTATCAGCACAATCTTTAACTGATAGATTAACTCTGAGAGACAAAGAGAAGAATCGGAAACCAACAGCAGAAACTCCAAAACTAATATGAAGCCTTTAAATCCTAACAATCCCCCTCTAAACTTGATATTTACCTTGTCCAATCATCAAGTTCTCATACAACATCTGTGAATCATAGAGAGGATGTATACTATCACATCTTTACTTTACATGTCATCTAGCTCTTCTGAAAAACCTAAGTAAGTCCAAAAGCACTTCACTCAAGATTCACTGTCAATCTCAAAACTAAACATCTTCTCAAGATTTTTCTTTTTTGTAAGTGGATACTTCTTTCTGCTTACATGTGAAACACAATACCATCTTCTAGCATCAAAATATGAACTCCACAGTTTTCATACAAATTCCAGCTTTTGAGAATCCAATCTTCTTGATTCTTCCAGAGTTCATCAACTGCATTTGCCTCAAACATAGTCTTTAAGTCACCCCGCAGAATTAGATCAATTCCCTCGGGAGTTGTTGTTTTAAATCTCTGCATCACTCGACTAAGTAATTCAAGAAAGTCCATCCTATCAAACTTTGAAACCATTTCAGTGAAAGTCTTGGTATATCTTGAACTTTCATCAGCTCTAAAAACTCTGTAATAGTTATGAGGTTCTCCATATCTATCATTATGATAAAATTCAGACTTCCAATCAACAATTTGATACCTCTTGTCAAGAACTTCATCAATTGCTTCTTCTTCATTAGGAACTATACTCATAAAAGTTTTTAGTTCTTCCTTTTTAAGATCAGCATCAGTCTTTTGCTTTTTAGAGCTCCTCTTCATCCTAATCCTTTTCTTTCTCTTATTTGTATTATCCACATCTTTATTACTGCTTTCCTCTTTAGCTTTAGTGTTCAGGTATTTAATCCTCCTTTCATCTTCTTCAGATCCAATAGGAACAAAAGTATCTACCAACTCCTTTTCCTTATTGTAAAGACCCTGAATCTCTTCAAAATCTCTATGCTTTAGTTGAGCATGAGTAAACCTACCTATATTCTTTAGATAAGTCATCATTAGGTTTCTTAACTGTGACTTTGTAGGTGGTTTGCTCCTGATAGCCTCAGCTCTTTCTACTGCTAACTGTTTCTTCCTGTTCTTAATGAATTTTGCTAGCATTCTTGCCCTCTCTTCAACTATGTACTTTTCATGCTCTTCAAGAGTCATTCTAGCAGCTAATTCCTGATCAGCATCAATCTGTGCTTGAACAGCATCATGTAATTCAGCAAGAGCAGCCATAGAAGCTTCTTCTTGTCTTTTGGCTTCTTCTTCCAGTTCAACCTGAAACTTATCATGAAGATCTTTAGCAACTTGTTCATCATGTGCAGATAGATCCTTTATTTTCACTAGCTTTTCAGATTCAATCATTATTGCTTTGCCTTTGGAAGAACTTATGAATGAAATTGCTGTTTTCTATGTAACTGAAGGCTCTTGAATAGTAATCCCTTTAGCCTTTGGTTTTGTAGTTGTAACTGTTGTAGCAGAGTTTAAAATAGGGACAGTTGTAACCACTTTAGGCTTAGAAGTCTTCAATTCAGCCAATGCTTCAGCCATTGTCATGTCATTGTCTGTTAATTCCTTAGCAGCAGCACTAACAGGCTCAGCAGCAGTAATAGTTACACTATCAGTAGTAACTAGTGAACTAACAGTAGTAACTGCAGGCTCAGCAGCACTAACTTCAACATCAAGAGCAGCACTAACACCAGTTTCTGCTGGCTTCACAACTACTTCTTCACCACCAAGATCAGCAGTTGTATCAAAAATCAGATCATCATCCAGCCTCTGAGTCTCATCCACCAAAGAAATCTCAGCATCAGCATCAATATCAGAAATCATCCCCCCTGTTTGGATGCATTCTCCTCAGCACCCAAACTAGCTTCCTCTGAAGATTCCACTCTGGTTGCAGAACCAATCTTTCTTAATCTTCTGAGAACTGAGGGTTTTGACTTTCTCCTTTTCTCTAGCTTTTCAACCCTCTTCTTCAAACTTAAAATTTTAGTAGCTTGAGCAAGCTTGGTACCTTTCAAGCATCAACCTTCTCTGCAAACTTGTACACAAAGCCATTAATTTAGCTAATTGCAGACTACCCTCTTCACTTCTAGATGGGTTAACACCAGTGAGAGATGAATCATGCGGTGATGAGTGAGTAGGTTCTTGTTCAGGGGATTATGAGGTGTGGATGGCTGGTCTTGTGGTTCAGATGTGGAAGGAGCACTTGTGGTGGCTGGTTTACTCTTCACAATAGGCATTCACATCTTCATTGCTTAAGTTTGAGGTTGAACCTGCTGTGTCAATTTAAGGAGTCTTATTCTAGAAAATCCTTTATCCAACTCTCATTATTTGTAAACACCTTCTGAGAGTGGGAGCCAGGGGATGTATACTTTGTGTGATGGCTGGTCATATCATCCACTTGATTGTCCAAAAATACTTGTATAAACCATGGATACATCAAAAACTTGGCTGAACTGTCTACATCTTCTTGACCATTGCTTTCAAAATTTTACTTTGAAAATTGAATTTTATGCATGTGGCTAGGAAGATGACAGCTGTGGGCCATGGTACTGCTAAATTCATTCCAGGCAGTCCTCTTGGCACTCAGGGGCATATATAAGGGTGTGGTTTTATAAACTTACATTGTGGAGCAAAGGAGGCCTTGTAGAACGTCAGCTTTGGTGGAGGTTTTTCATACCCCATTCTGGCAAGTTCTTTAAAAATCTCATTATTTGGCAGACATTCAACCCCTTTAGCATCTTTCAGATGAAGATCTCTTCTTATGAGTGCTTCTGAAACAAACACCTTTTGCCATCAATTAGGGCTTATAACTAAACCACGCCATTTACTGTCTTTAATTTGGCCATAGACCAAAATTGCTTGATACATGACACATATATGGTGGGATTAATGGTTAAAGCATAACGGATTGTACTTGCGTTGAGAAAATCTAAGATTTGATCAAACCCTTCACTAGCATCTGATTTGGACAAATATGCGACCATGTTATGAGTGTCAACGAACGTTAGAGGTGCCATTGGTGCTGGGTTTTGATGATGATTGATGAAATTGAGTTAGAGTTTATGATTAGAGAGATTATGTAAGTATGAAATCGATCAAGTGATGATGTTTGCGGCATAATTTTATTCTTCATGTGCTAAGCGATGTTGCAGGCTTATTGTAGATTGCAGATACTGGTTTATGCTCCCCTGAAATTTCAGTAAGTGATGTTTTTTATTACATTATAAAGACAATAGTATAAAGGCCTTTGTATTAGTGATTTAAATGTGTTAAATAATGACAGTGTCACCTTGTTTATGAGTTCTGAGTTTTTTTTCCATATTAGATATTGTGTGAATGCTAATATATTATATTAGAAAGGTATTGTGCGGAAGGACGGGAGTTTTTGGTGTCAAGCGTGTGAGAAGGCTGTTGATTATCCAGTTCTGAGGTGATTTGTTAACAAAATTAGACCAGTTTTACATTGAGAAAGTATACGTGACATAGTGAACCTCATACACGCAGGTACCAGCTTGAATTAGACACAACAACATCAGCATCCAAACTCACAATATAGTTACACATATCAGATAAAATCGACCATTATAACAGTTCATATACATCCTTCAATGTTTAACGGAAACACAATATTACACATTCCAAACAAAAGCCGCATTAGAAAAAACTTTCAAGTTTCACAAAGCATAAGAACTGCCACGTATGTCGCAAACGAAAACAAAACTCACAACACTAAATATACTGTCATCACATAAATATTTCACATAAATACAACTTATACACCAAAAGAAAAAATAACTGAACAAATAAATCAAATCTGCTCAATCTGTAAATTAAGGCACACAACCGCCAACTTTTCAACCAGCCTACAAATTACTATTTTCGTAACCGCATCAAACCAACTACAACGTCTGTCACAAACAACAATAAACATAAAGCCGTTGTTCAGTTTGCAACTGGCCTCATACCAACCAATACTCTAAAACATAGCGCCGCAATAGACCAAATTCAGGCACAAAACTACTTCAGTGCAAACTTAAACACAATCAAAATCAAATGAACAACTAACTCTTGAGTAATCAACAAACCTTAAATAAAGAAATCCCAAATCATTGAACATAACATAAACATTATAGAAACTGAAACTACACAAAGAATCATAAACCAAATAACATATTCAGAGCAAAACTAAAGATTAGAAAACACGGATACGATCAACAAACCTGTGGATCTCGGCAATCTTTTGCTCCAACAAGAACTTAGTGTACCTGGAAGGAGAAGTTTCACCACTGAAAATGATGAGATCATCCGTAACTCGCCTTGCAATCACGTTTTGAACACCCTCACCAGCCATTGGAATATAAATCAAGTGGATTAAAAGATAGATAATGAAAATCAACAATTGAAGACAAGATGGAAGAGATGAGATGAAGATATGAGTGAAACTGGGGAGTATATTTAAGGACAAAATTAACGGTCGAGATTTAAAAAGTAAGACATCATTTACGATCGGTTAATCCAAACGGCAATTTCATGATACTAATAAATAGGGTCCATTCACACATTCATGTTTTATATAGTTTCTTATTTTCCCCAAACTTCATACCCTCATATTTAAAAAAAAACTCACCTTTTTATAAAACCCCACATTCTTTTATAAAACACAAAACTATAACCCCCAATCGTTTATTAACATACCGATAATTAACCTAAAGTATACTCAAAACTATACCGTAAGAAACATTTTTAACGTGCATATAAATTCACCAAGCAATCGGCTACATCTTGGGCACATGTCAACCATATAGTTTATATGCTTTACAAAACTTTTATTTAAAAAAAATTAAAACACAACCTTTCAAATTTACAATAATTTGCGACTAAGATAACAAAACCCACGACCTAGTCCCGGTGGCAAACGCACGGGCGCATGTTACTAGGACTCGTGTGCATGTATTATGAAGTAGCACCCCAAATGTATTATTCCGCTGCGTATCGTGTTTTGGGGGTGTTACAATCTTGAAGTTGCATTTCGGAAAAACACTTGCTTTATTCGTAATTTAGAAGGTGTTGATCTACTTTTCGGATCCCGTAACACAAATTTGTACATAATTTCGCTTGATGACATGCTTAAAACATCTCTGATCTGTCTTCTATCCAAAGCGTCAAATACTAAGAGCTGGTTAGGGCACCGTCGGTTATCACATCTTACCTTCGGTACTCTTAACAAGCTAGCTAAAGACGGTCTTGCACGAGGCATTCCAAGGCTTAAATTTCAGAAATATTATCTGTGTTCAGCATGTGCATTAGGAAAAAGCAAGAAATCCTCTCATCAACCCAAAGCTAACGATACTAACCAGGAAAAACTATATCTTTTGCATATGGATTTGTGTGGCCCAATGCGTATGGCAAGTATTAACGGGAAAAGGTATATCTTAGTGATTGTCGACGATTACTTAAGATTTACTTGGGTTAGATTTTTGAGGACAAAAGATGAAGCTCCAGAGGACATCATTAAATGCATCAAAAATATTCAAGTTCGTTTGAATGCCACTGTTGTGACATCCGTGATTTAATCAGGTTAGTGATACCTTTAGAAATGGCTAAGAGTTCATTTTGTGTGATTTCTTGTGTGCTATGTGTTATATATGTGTGCTAAGTGGTTTGAATAGGTGCATGATATCATTTTGAGGTGTATGATCATCTCATTTTGAGTGCGTTTGTGTTTGGTGATGAGTATTCCATTTGTTCACGTATAGTGATAATGGAAAGGTAGGGCGTATTGCGTGTAATGCTACGTCAATAGTTGGATGATTTTGTGTTAAGCGTTTATGGAAAATGTATCGTGTTGGAAATAAGTGAGGTGGGTGAAATTTGGATAGTTATAGACTTTCTAAATATAGAAAGTGAAATGTGAAATGAAAAATTATTTTTAGAAAGTTTAGTAAGTAGCGTTTATGTAAAAAGGTTTACCCAAATTAGCTTAGGTTTTTATGAAAATTTAAGGTAATGAAGATAATTAGTTAATTAATAATTAAATAAATAATAATAATAAAATAGTAAAAAGGGCGGGGGGACAATCGGCCTAAGGGGTAGGATAGGGATTAGGAGGCCTAAACCTTCTCAAACTCTAAGACTTAAGGGATAAGGATACTTAAGGTATAAATACCAATAACCTAGCTTATAATTCTCTTCCCCATCTCTTTTTGCTTGCGATTTCAAGACCCCAAAACCTTTAGAGTGCCGAATTTGGTGTGTGATCCAAGATCATTCAAGAATTGTTGTTTAGGTGCTAGCATTCAAGGTAAGTATTTTCATCTTAGCTAGTTTATGATATTCATGTAGCATGATTTATGATGGATCTAGGGTTTACATAAAGTTATCCCATAATATATGAAACTTCTAATGATGTTTTATGACGATTAGGGTTAGTTTATGGTTATGATCATACATGTTGTATGTTAGGGTTTATGTTAGAACAAGATTTAGAGTTGATCAGATTTTAGGTCTGTGTTCAACTGATGATATCTAGATGATAGAAACGTGTTTTGATATGATTCAAGAGCCTAAATTGTAGTTCAAGAGCCTAAAATTCTGCAATTCTGAATAAATTATAGTTGACTAGTGTAATGTGTTAATCAAACCCATAGACATCCATCATATGTGTGTTACATGGACTAGAGCTTTTAGCTTGGTCGCGTGTAACGTGTTTATTTATTTGTAAGTTGCGTGATAGGGAATTGGGAAGCTGCGTTTTGAGAAATTTATGGTGAGTTACATAGTCCCCACTTTTTATTGCGTTTTGTTTTAAACTTGGGACGGATGGTAATGATGCAAAGTGTTGAAATGAGTTCTAAATTGCTAGATTATGTGTTAGTGTATAATGCATGGACTATTATGTGCCGATATGCGTTATTGTGATACTGTTATGTGATGTGATTATAGATGTGTTGGACTCCTAAGTCAAGAGGGTTACTTGCAGGTATCCATAGCCTGTTTAGTGGAAGGTATTGTTGCCTAGTCAGGAGGGTTACTTGCAAGTATCCATGGCCTGAGCTAGAGGGAAAAGGATTTGGATTGCATCATCACTAAGAGGTGGATCAAACATGGTCTTGAGATCACCCCAAAGTACTCTGTCATACATCTCTTCAGGTCTATTTGGCCCCATACTTCTTTATCACCAATTGTTACAACTCTATAAGATTACATCTCTTGGAAAAGTCTTTAAGTATGGCTCAAAACTGATATAAATTTTATATAGAACCATCTATCTTTTGATATGATAAAAC
Source organism: Tanacetum coccineum (assembly GCA_026074375.1). Classification (NCBI taxonomy): domain Eukaryota; kingdom Viridiplantae; phylum Streptophyta; class Magnoliopsida; order Asterales; family Asteraceae; genus Tanacetum; species Tanacetum coccineum. The sequence continues at coordinate 66,784 of BQNB010004611.1, read as the reverse complement.
CACTAAACAAATTTAAAACCCTAACCTGTTGCTCCTTTAATCTGATGCGCAAATCATACAGCAACTTCCAATGTCACACATAATTATGAACCATCAGATCCAAAACTTTTTGACCATATTAGGATTTAATGAAAAAAACCTAGTTTTTACCATTACGACTTGTATAAAGACAACACTTTAAAAGTGTCGCAAAAGCTCTAAAATCACCAAAAACGCCTATAACTTCCAAAATAGAAAAACATACCTTCTGTTTTCTTCATAGCACAACATCAACAAACCTTATAGATCCTAGATCGAGAGCCCCATAGCTCAAGATTGGTTAGATCTTTGTATATCTAGGATGAACAATAACAATGATTGAATATGCACAGTGGAATTATAAGAACACAATCAAAGTTATCACAAGGTTTTCTTTATTGAACGTTTCCCTATTACCCCAACTATAACTTGGGGCTACACCAACTAAGTATGGTGTACTATTCGACTCTCATCAGTCGACTATACTATCTATCTATCTAGACTCTCATTGGGAGAGTTCTATGTATCCATGGATGTTTAAAACCTATGTCTATGATCTCTTTATATAGGGAGAGATCATGACTTACAAAGGAAGTAAATCAATAGATAAGGAAACTATTTAAATCACATTAAATACTTTCCTAATCTTTATCTTGTAAATCTTTGACCAAATCTTCATTAATTCTTCAAAATCTTCCATCTTTGTAGAATTACATAGTTGCCAGATTTAGTCCTTTTGTTTCATTCTTTTATTTATTTTGTCTCATCAAATCAAGAATCCCAACAGAATTTTTTTATCTATGGTACGCCATGCCTGTGAATCTGCGGGGTGACGTAAAACACCATCTGTTATCCTCCTTGTTGCGTACCATCTTAGATCTTTTGAAATACTTTCTAACTTAAAGAGTCGTTACAGTCTTGGTATAATTGGAAAGTACCACATTACCCTTGCCGGAATGTTTTCGTACACTTTATGTGTCTTATTATCCACCTTCCATCTTGATATCCCACAAGTTGGACAAACAGTCAACTCCTTGTTAGCCTTCCAGTAAAGAATGCAATTGTTGCTACATACATGTATCTTTTTGTATCCTGATCCCATCATTCTCATTAGTTTTTTGGCCTGATAAGTTTTTTCAACCATTTCGTTACCAGCAGGTAGCATCTTTTTTAACAATCCTAGTAATTCAGTAAAGAACTTATCAGAAGCTCCATACTTACCCTTCAAGTTGAGTAGTTTAACTATTGCGGACAACTTTGTGAAGTCAGGACATCCTTTGTAAAGTGGCTTCTCCGCGTCTAATAATAGTTCTTGAAACTTGGCAAGGTCATCCTCATCAAAACTTTCTTTTGTAGCATTAACCATTTCTACTGTTGCTGGGCCATCTGTTGGAATTTCTGAACCAAAATCCATGTCGAAATCCGTGTCGTCAACAAACTCTGTTGTAGCATTAACAGGTATTTGGGCAGTTGTTGCTTGCTCATCCTTTTCTCCATGTTTATCCCATTTTGTGTAGCTTAGATCAATCCCGTATTTGAATAAATGGAACTGCACTTCCTCCACTTTATGCTCTATGTGGTTTAAACATGTGGTACACGGACATGGCATCATAAGCTGTTGTTTATTACCTCGTGGGTCGATGTTCCTCATCTTCTGCAAGTTGTGTACTGCATACTTAATAAACGCTTCTACTCCATCAATATATTGTTTCTTGGTCCTACTAGTTCTCATCCAAGACTTGTCCATGCTATTGTTGAGGTCAAATGGTAACGTATATATCCTACAAGTCACAAATTAAACCAATATAAGCATCAAAGCATTTGTGTATAATTACAATGGACAGTGGGCAGTGTAGTGGTACTCAAAATTCCCTTTGATCACAATGACTATGTCAAAACAACCCATTAACCCAAACAGTGCCTTATTTCCAGTTGCAACCTCACAAAAAATGATACTCATGTTCCATGGTGGAAGCTTATATGGTATTTACTGCTGCTAAGTGTTTCCCACTATGAGATTATCAGAACTACTACCTGATATACAACACAGATGCTTTTCTATTATGTTGTTTGTCTCATTATTCTAAAAATGACCAAAGTATACACAACCAAACAAGATACCACTTAATGTATAACAAATAAAATTGACAATGAAAAGTAAGCATAAGTTAACATTACCACATAATGATTTCCTAATTCAAAAAAGTACCTAATTTAGATCTAAATGAACCTCCCTCCGTTGTTGATGGCCGGACCGGCGACTGGTGGATGGTGACTGGTGGCTGTGATTGGTGACTAGTGAATGGTGGATGGTGACTGGTGGCTGTGACGTGACTGGTGAATGGTGGATGGTGACTGGTGGCTGTGATTGGTGACTGGTGATTGGTGAGAAATGTGAGAAACTTGGGTGGAGATGGAGATGGGTGGAGGGAGAATTTGAAATTTGCTAAAAAAAATATAGGGGGCGTTTTAAAAATTTTGGGGAAGGAAATACTTTTAAATTATGGGGGGCTTTTTAAAAATTTTAGGAAGGGAAATACCAAAAATTTTAGGGAGGGAAATACCAAAAAGGAAGCCACAGGTATCGAACCTGTGACCTCCCCTTCACACCAAGACCTCAACCATCTTCGCCCTTGGGTCTTTTTTTAATTATTACCTGGTTTTGTATTCCTTTATTAGACTATTGTTTTGAGTTATTTGTTTTTTATTTTTAGCAGCTTATCTGTAGCTTATTTCTTCCAACTTTTAATTTCTAAACCTCAAAAATAGTATTTAGCACTTTCATAAATTTTCTTGAAATTTTCAGTTAAGATTTGCTATAATAATTAGTTTACAAAATAAGTTTTAAGATTTTTGTATTTTTAGTTTTAAAAGTTTTTAAATAATTTTCAAATTACTAATTTAGTTTGAATTTTTCAAATTAGTTTTATTGTTTTAATACTTGTTTTAGGTTTTTAATGTGCCTTGATTTTCTTGATTTACGGGAAGGCGGTCAGTGAAGCAAATCATGCATGATGTCATCATTTTTATTGTTCTTCTTATAGTATTAACATTCAAAAAAAAAATCATAAAAATACTAAAAAGATGTTTATGAAACTGAACTTGTATACTGTGTTCTAGGTTCCACACTACGTGGTTAGTAGGTGACTTTGTTCATTAACCCTATTCATGCTTTGCTTTATATCCATCTATTCGACTGAGGTAACCCTCTTTCCCACATTAACGATTAGGGCTTTAACAAGTGTCAATCTTGCCACAAATTTGCTATGCATAGAATTTTTGAGGACACAAGATGATTCTATAGTTGGGAATGCCGATCTATTCATGGTTAACGAGTTTTAGTTTGTTAAGAATGTTGTCTAGGGACGGATACAACAGTTTGACGAGCTACCTTCGTTTTCTATTGGTGTTTTGAATCACTTTTGATAGTTGTTTTTATTACTATTTTAAGTTGTTTATTTCACTTGGTGTTTTATAATTATGATTTTTTTTATATCTACTACACAAAACTCACCGGAAATACCTAAAACAAGCAATTCGTGATTCGCGACTTTTGAAACCTTGGTTATTATCTAATACTTGAACAAAGTCATATCAGTGAAAGTACATTTAAAACACAATCTTGACAAGGTATTCTCTTTATACATATTTGTTACTGAGATGATATGTCGTAAGTTATCAAGGCACGAATTAACATTAATGACCTACAAGTAAACAAAAATCCATAAACGAGCTAAAGTAAACTATTAAACATTAAATTATTACACACATGGATTAGACGATAAACTATACATGAAACCAAACTAATGTGAACTTCCATAATCGGCAAGACATACAAGGTGATTTGCATGACTTCTCAGTAAGCATTGTATAACGACTACTGCGACAATGAAAGAAGAAACAATGATGTTGGTCCAAGGTGGTATTTTCATCATCTTCTTCTTACGGGAAGACGGTCAGTGAAGCAAATCATGCATGATGTCATCATTGTTATTATTTTCTTATAGTATTAACATTCAAAAAACAATCGAAAATACTAAAGATGTTATGAAATGTGAACTTGGATATTGTGTTCTAGGTGACTATTCATGCTTTAGCTATCACATCTATCTGGACCGAGGCTAACACTCTTTCCACATTTAACAATCATGGATTTACAAGTGTTAATCTTTCCACAAATGGCTATGCATAGAATTTATTGAGGACACAAATGATTCTAGATGGAATGTCGTTATTCATGGTAAACGACGTATAGTTTGTTGAGAATGTTCGTGGACGGATACAACCAGTTTGACGAGCTACCTCCATTTTCTATTGGTGCTTAATTCATCTTCAAATAATGTTATCGATGATACTACTAACTTAAGCTCCAACCACGATAAGATATTCTTTGTTGAAGACCCACACTTAATAAACGTTATATCAAGCATGATTATACACGATATCTCTTTAAATTCTATTTAAGCTAATTTATTTTAAGCTACTATTTTAATTTAAAATAACAATTATTAACTCTAATTAATTAATTTTCATTTAAATTATTTTCATAAAAACCACAAATTATAATATTTTCATTATATTAATTCTCCATTTATTTATAAACTTTTAATAATTTATTTATTTTTAATAATAGGGTTAAGTCCATAGGTAATCTACTTACAACCCGACCCAATAATCAAACACAACCCTAAATGAAACACAATTTCCTCTAATCGACCTAATAATCAAACACAGCTCTAATTCCAAAACACATAAGCAATCTATAATCGTCATCATCCAGAGTGAGTAAAGGTTTGTCATTTGTTGTTCTTATTTTGGTTTAGCTTATTAGCTTATTAGTATCTTTATATTTGGGTTATTTGTATTTTGGTGTTTAGCTTATTTTGGTTTAGCTTATTCGCAGACTTAGGGTTTCTTGATTAGGTTATTTGCTTATTAGTAGAAATAGGGCTGCTTGGTTTAGCTTAGTTGCAGAGTTAGGGATGTTGGGTTAAGCTTATTAGCAGAGTTAGTATAACACTCCATGTTTTAGGGTCATTGACGTCGTCAATAAATTCACTATGTATTTTTAGTATTGTACGCGTTTGCTTTTAATCGTAAACGTTAAGTTAAATCGCGTAAGCTAAAAATTATCGTTCAATGTAAACGGGCGTTAAACAATTAAATGTTTACATCAAGCAAGTGTTAAGTAATTATTTTGAAGATAATTATTAACTTTGTTCATTTTATTTTTAATGGTTGCGTAAATTGATTACGTTTCGCGATAAAATACGTTTAGGCATACCCGGAACCACCAAAACTTTTCTACGCTTCAACAAATACCCACAATTGTACCCAATACCCAAAATTTACTAAATGTTATCATACATATTCATCTATGGCCGGATTTGTAGCAAGATATACAAAGAATTATGACAAAAATCATGCAACTTGCATTGTACATACAACATCAAATTAAACTATGAGACTTTTACAAGTAAGGACCTTACCTTGACCAAAGACTTCCCTAGATTTACTCATCTTGTCTCAAAGACTTCCTATACACCTTTTTGACTAGTATTGTATGCATATAAGTCTTGTATACTAGTAAGATAACTCATACACTTCAACACTTAACAAAAAAATCAAAATTTCTCTCCTCTTTTGCCTTATAAACCTACGGCAAACAAACCCCCTTTTATATAATTCATAGCTTGATTTTCAAAGACCATACACACATACCTACATCATATATAAGATGTCTTAAGTTGTTTGCAAGGGTTGGTTAAAGGTTTACAAGTATTGAAGCAAGTATTGCAAGATTAGGGTTTTCTTGGAAAACTAGGGTTTTCAAGTATGCAAGCTTTAGTTTTTCATCTAAACAAGGGTTTAGATCACATTTTCCATCATCATACATCTCATTAAGGTTATCTAAAACCCTTTATGTCCTTACATTTATCATTTTATGCATATGTTATTTTATATAGCAAAATCACCATTGGGACACTTTTGAACATGTAAAAAGGATTTTTACTTGTGATTATGGATTTGTACACTTTTACATATGATATGTTGTTGGTAATATCATGTTAAAATGGGTATACAAGTGTTGTACCATGTTGATTTAAGTATAAAAAGTGTATATACAAATGAGGGTTTTTAAAGTTTACTTAATAAGTTACAAGTAATAGAGTTGTAAATGACTTGTTAAGAACTTGTGATCTTGAACATTTGGAAAAATGATGGACTTAGGGACCCTAGGAATGTAATGCATGTGATAATGAGTGGTGTAATGGATTTGTTACAAGATGGTTAATCTAAAAAGTACAAAATCAAGTTTAAAACATGTTTTTAACACAAACCTCCAAACTTTCTGTTTTGGTTCGAAAAATAAGGTATACTTTTTATATTTTTATAAAATAGTACGTCTCATGATGATTCCAAAAAGGTAAGAAACTCGAAAAACGGATTAATAACGAAAAAGATACGTAATTTACAAGTTATACGTTAATTAAACGCGTTATAAAAGAAATTTTATAAAAACAATTTATAAAATACAACTGATATGTAAGGTTTTATTGTTTTTTTCTCAAATCCACACTATTTTTAGGATTACAAATTGTTAGGAATCTAATTTTTCAATTTATAACGAAGGAGTTATGAATTACGCGAGTTTATATACTTAAATGTATAAAAATACTTTTATAAAAACAATTTTATAAAAGTTACTGTTCATATCAGATTTATACATTTTGAAAACATCATTAATATGATAGAACTTTTAATAACAAAGACGTGCTCGAAAGAATCGCTAAAAACGGAGCTATAACGAATAAACAATAGACATTTTTTATTTGTGAGTTTTACGACAACTCAAAATTATATATAAAAATAACTTTATAACTGGTGTGAACAGTAAAAAGTACTGTTCACCAGTAGGTCAAAAATTTCTCTTTATACATATTTGTTACTAAGATGATATGTCGTAAGTTATCAAGGCACGAATTAACATTAATGACCTACAAGTAAACAAAAATCCGTAAACAAGCTAAAGTAAACTATTAAACATTAAATTATTACACACGTAGATTAGACGATCAACTATATACAAAACCGAGGCTAAAGTGACTATTCATGCTATAGCTATCACATCTATCTCGACCGAGGCTAACACTCTTTCCACATTTAACAATCATGGCTTTACAAGTGTCAATCTTTCCACAAATGGCTATGCATAGAATTTATTAAGGACATAAATGATTCTAGATAGAATGTTGTTATTCATGGTAAACGACGTATAGTTTGTTGGGAATTTTCGAGGACGGATACAACTAGTTTGACGAGCTACCTCCGTTTTCTATTGGTGCTTAATTCATCTTCAAATAATGTTATCGATGATACTACTAACTTAAGCTCCAACCATGATAAGATATTCTTTGTTGAAGACCCACAATTAATAAAACGTTTCGATATTAAGCATGATTATAACACGATATCTTTAAATTCTATAGCTAATTTATTTTTAAAGCTACTATTTTAATTTAAAATTCACAATTATAAACTTTAATTTAATTAATTTTCATTTAATTATTTTTCATAAAAACACAAATTATAAACTTTTAATTTAATTAATTCTCCATTTATTTATAAACTTTTAATAATTTATTTATTTTTAATAATAGGGTTAAGTCCATAGGTAATCTACTTACAACCCGACCCAATAATCAAACACAACCCTAATTGAAACACAATTTCCTCTAATCGACCCAATAATCAAACACAACTCTAATTCCAAACCACATAAGCAATCCATAATCGTCATCATCTAGAATGAGTAAAGGTTTGTCATTTGTTGTTCTTATTTTGGTTTAGCTTATTAGCTTCTTTGTATTTGGGTTATTTGTATTTTGGTGTTTAGCTTATTTTGGTTTAGCTTATTAGCAGACTTAGGGTTTCTTGATTAGGTTATTTGCTTATTAGTAGAAATAGGGCTGCTTGGTTTAGCTTAGTTGCAGAGTTAGGGCTGTTGGGTTAAGCTTATTAGCAGAGTTAGTGGTTATTAGGTTAAGCTTATTAGCAGACTTAGGGGTTACTGGGTTTAGCTTATTAGCAGACTTGGTGGTTATTGGGTTTAGCTTATTAGCAGAGTTAGGGTTTCTTGATTAGGTTATTTGCTTATTTGCAATCATAGGGCTGTTTGGTTTAGCTTATTTGTAGAGTTAGGGCTGCTGGGTTTAGCTTATTAACAGAGTTAGTGGTTATTGGGTTAGGGCACTGTAATGTGCATCTGTAATGTGGGTCAAATGGTGCGCTTGCATCTGTAATGTGGGTCAACAGACTTACCAGACTTAGTTTGATTTTTAATTTGTTTTTGCAGAAATAATTGTGCTTACTTCAGACAGCTCAGATGACAACAAAGGTGTTTCTAGTGAGGGGCCATCAATAACAAGTATTCCTAAGGAGGGGCCATCAATTGCAAGGCGGTCTAAGGAGCCCATTCCAAAAGAATTGCTTGAATGGTATGGATATGACACTGTTGAGGATTATCTACCAGTTGCAAAGAAGCCAATTCCAAAAGTCATCTTCAAAAGCCCTATTCCAAACAAGGGATGTGTGCTTGGACTAGCTAATGTTGAAACATGGGATAATATTGTGAAGAAATATCGAATGAGGACACATGAAAGATGTGCAGACAAGTCAAATAGGAAAAGAAAGGTTTCATGTTGAAGGTGATGAAAGGATTTCATCATTTTGTTTAATTTCATGTAGTACTCATCTTAAAACAGTGTTCTGGTAACATGTTAAGCTAATTTTTGGGCAATCTAACTTATATTAGCTAATCAAACAATATTTCATGCAGTAATGACTTGTATCTGTTGATGATTATAATTAATCAACTTTCTTAGTTAATGTTGTTTTATTTTATTTTTTTTGTATTTTTAGATACGGGTCATACAGGAAAAATTATATGCGTCACATACAAGATTACATATTTTGTGATAAAAAAACCTTTTGGGTGTAATGGGTCATTTCATAATAAGCAGCTGTAATCTTCTCAACAGCTTTAACAATCCAGCAGCATTAATTTTTCCACTGGCAGTCTTAACTTGAACTAGCAGTAGTAACTTTCACTGGCAGCATTAACTCCCACTGGCAGCATTAACTGTATTACTAGCAGTAGTTTGGAGAAAAAAAATGCAGTTTTGGAGCCAAATTGCATATTTTTCAAAAATGAAAATTTTTAAATAATTAAATTGTTAATCTAAAAGAAGTTGGAGCCAAAAAATTTATCTAAAATTTTTTAAATGCATCACTTTCGAAAAAAATTTAAATGCATATTAGCTAATTAAATGCATATCAGTTTCCAAAAAAAGAGCCCTTTCATATTCATCATAAACACTGATTTCTCTCCTAAAAAAAGACTGCAACGACCAAAACAGAAAAATCAAATCTTTTATCACCATTACTCTCCAAGCTAGAATCATTTGGTGGAAATTTAAGCCGATGATCATGATCTTTTGGTTAATTCTAATAATGAAAATGATGATATGTTAGGATATGAATCTGAGAAGTATTCTGATGATGAAGATGCGGATGGAACCAACCATGCTGAAGATGCGAATGGAAGCAATCATTCAGATCTGAAACTAGTTAAGAGGGGCATAACCAGGCTATATAAGTTTCGCAAGGAATATGGCAAACCTGGTGGAATAAAGATCAAGGTAACCTTTGATGCGTTGAATAGGGTATCAGGGTTACACAAAGCACTGTTTTTGAGTTTTTTAGGAGATCTTGTTCGTGAGCACATAGGTTTGAAAATTCTATCCTGGAAGAAGGTGGATAAAGAATCAAGAGATAAACTATGGGATGAAATCACGGTATATATATATACTATTTTTCAACCTAGTACTACATAAGTTTATATATGCATTTACATTATGTGCAACTAATTAACAACATTGTGTTAATTTTTGCAGCGATATTTTAATGTTGACTTGACAGTCAGAAACTTGGTAATGCATCGTCTTGGTAAACTGGTAAGGAATTTCATAATGAAACTGAGAGAAAAATACATATTGCCCAACCTAAATACACCTTCGAAACTGAATGAACTCCCGGCCAAGTATAGTGCAATTGTGAAAGCAGAAGAATGGGTCGAGTTTGTAAACTACACGACCACCGATGCATACAAGGTTTTAATTAGTCATCTTTATTTAAGTCTATATGTCATTTCATAATAAGCAGCTGTAATCTTTTCAGCAGCTTTAACAATCCAGCAGCATTAACTTTTCCACTGTTAGTCTTAACTTGAACTAGCAGTAGTAACTTTCAATGGCAGCATTAACTTCACTGGCAGCATTAACTGTATTGCCAGCAGTAGTAAACACAACGTATATTTCATTGTAGTTCTCCAGCAGTACTAACTTTATACTAGCAGTACTAAGTTATACTAGCAGTAGTAATATATTAACTAGCAGTACTAACTATGTACTAGCAGTAGTAACATATTTACTCTAGCAGTACTAACCACTTGGTATCTTTTCCTTGAAGATCATCAGCAGCACTATCTTTACTTGAGCAGTATTAATATTTAACAGCATCAAGAAGGCTTTTAATCCCTACACTTATGATTTTGTGTTTTTAGGAGAAATCAGCTAGAGGTAAAATGGCGTGTTCCAAAAATGTTTATCATTATAAAATGGGACGAGGTAGATATGTTTTTTTGAAAGAGAAAATGGTAAGATTACATAATGTTTGTTTTACAAATTGAGAGATGAGTTTGGGAAATGAATCTGTTTACATTGCACAATTTGCACATTTGCATTTAATACCTTCATATTTTCGTTTATCTTGGTTTAACTTTACATGTGTATGCATTTGATGTTTATTAGATTGAAAATAAAGAAATTGAAGCACATGAAGAACCCCCGCGTGGTATAATGTGGTTGAAAGGAAGGGTAAACAAAGACGGATAATTTACAGATGATGAGATTAGATCAGTGGCAGATAAACTGGTAAGTTTGACAGCAAATTCTATTATTATGCTTATTTACATTTAATAACCTATTTCCCATATTTTTGTGCAGAAAGAAGCTGATGACAAGATCAAGGAAGGAACCTTGAATCTTGATGATGGCACTAATGCCATGACAGTTGTGTTTGGTAAGGAAAAGGGAGGTTATGCAAGAAGAGTGGGAAGTGGAGTTACATACAAGAGGTTTTTTCATCTTCCTCGAAGCAAACAAGCAATTGATGAAAGAATTGAGTTACTTCAAACTCAACTTGATAATGAGAGACGCGAGCGTCAACAAAAAGATGTATTGGTCAAGAAATTGTCTAATGAGATGACAGAAACAAAGGGAATGCTTAGTCAACTGATGAATCAGTTGGCTGCACAAGGGGTGCAGTTGAATTTGTCATCTCAATTGCAAGTAGCCTCAGATGTAAGCCATTTTTTATGTTGTTAACAATTTCATTTTCTAATGCTAACACCACTGATGCTAATGATAGCAGGCACTGAACATAAACTGATGAGTCAATGTATTTCTTAATTTATATTGCAGGTGACTCCAATGGGCGCTTATGAGGTGGACGGAACTCAGTCAAGTGTTGTTGTACGTGATAAAGATGCGAGAATTCAGAAGAAGTCTAATGGGCTTGTAACTTCGGAAAAGGTAATGGAAACAATGGTTTTGATTTTTGAATTTTACATACATGACTAATGTACCGTGTTTTATATATACATATAGGAACCTGTTAAAACTGTCGGACCTAAGAAAACGCCTAAGTCACGAAGAAACGGGTCTCAAGATTCCCAATCGCAAGGAAATGTGTCTCCAACACAAGAACTACCAACAGTATGTATTTCAACATGTGTCTTGTTATTCTTTTGTTTAAATGATTTTTGATATATACATGCAAAAATTCTTTTTTTAGGCATCAAAGTGCAAACTGTGGCACTTAAAGAAATCAAATATTATTGCTTTGGGTACCGTATACAAGTCTGCGGGAATACAAATGCTGCATAACCAAGCACTCCCAGATGATTGCTACAAAGTGTCAATTGATTCATCGTTAGTGGATGCAGCATGCATACCGGACGTAGGAAATAATGGGTTAAAAACAGTAAAGGATGGCGTAGGTGGTTTCTTTGCATGGCCAAAGAATCAAGTTGTTCTTGATGAGGAGGTACATACATGTGTTTTTTAAACCTACATATATATAATTCTTCATATTTAATTCAATGTTTGTGATCAATTATAATAATACGTATAATACCAAAGTATAAGAAATTCACTAGAAATCCTTGAGGATAAAGATTAAAATCATTTTCTACATAAAAATATCGTACGTTATCCGGTAAGTGTTCACCGGGTCGTTTATACCCCAAGAATCATGAAATTGAAACTCCGTTTTTTATTTGGACAACGATTTGAATTGGTTTCAGACTTTTTGAATTGATTTTCTATTTCTATGATTAAAAACACATAAAACATTCAAAGGAAAACAATTAAGCACAAAAACGATAACGGGAATTAAAGAAACGCGACAATTAAAACCTAAAATTTCTAAAATTAAACCTAAAATGATTTTTTTTACTTTTTCTAATCCTAATTATAAGAAAAAAAACTAAGGAAATCCTAAACCGAGAGTGCTTAAAGTAAAAAACGAAGAAAACGAGAACGGGAATCAAATCTCGTTCTTTAAAAAATGAATTTCTTAAATTTTAACCCTACGAAAGTAAATTTAAATCCTAAGCCTAAAATATGATAAAAGAAAATTTTATAAAAAAGAATTTTATTTTTTTGATAATTTTTCTATTTTTTATGATTTCTTAAAGTTTTAATCTAATTAAATGAAAGAAAAATACTAAACTAAAATTTAAAATTCTAAGAAAATTCTTAAAATTAGCTGAGGTAGTAAAGAATGCAGGAAAAATATAAAAACCATAGATGCTAAACTCAATAAGCTGGGAAAAATCTAAAAAGCACTCGAAGTGCTTATAACCTAAAAGCCCAAAAAAAAGTTAAAAGTATTATGCTTGCACCCTTGGACGTAAAAGTCCCAAGGGCGCAGTTGGTATGAGGTGTGTGTTATGAGATGTTGAAAAGGTTGAATGAGGTTGAGGCCATGGGTTCGAGCCTTGCTCACCCATGACTTCCTTCGTTCCCTTTTTTTTGCAAAAACTCTAAAAGGAAAAGTTATAAAACAACTTTTAACAAGCAACTTTTGTAAAGACAACTTTTTTCAAAATCAAAAATAAGCTAGAAAACAGCTTATCAATTAAACAAAAATGATTTTAAGTATTTTTTGTTTTTTTACAAATGCTTAGAAACTTATAAGCTAAAGCCTAAACTGAATAAGCTACAACTATCCTATACTATCCTAATGAGCACAGCTGAATAAGAATTAAGCAAAAAGAAAAAGCCATAAGCTGAAAAATCTAATTAAGCAGTTTTGCACAAAACATATTGCAAAATGGCCAAATAAGCACTTTTGAGCTTATTTTTAAGCACACAAACAGAACCTTATGACTATTAGACTTATACTAACTTAAAGCTTGAGCTTAATACTATATAAAACAGCCATCAAAAAGGAATTTGAAAGTCAAATAAGCAAAGAAAAAGCTAATGGAAAAAGCTACTTATGTTGTTTTCCTATTATTATTTTTTTTAGTTTTTATAAAAAGATAAAATATGCCTAAGCCTAACCTTAATAAGCTACAAACACCTTATATCTAACCTAAAAAACAAGTTTAAGCATGAATTAAGCTAAAAATGCAAACAATAAGCTAAAAAACTCAAATAAGCTTTTTGGTACAAAACTGTTTTGTAAAACTGTCAATAAGGCAACTTTGAGCTTATTTTTAAATAAGATAAAAGATCCTTATGACTTAATGAACTATACCACTAAAAATCTTATCCTGAACTCTACTTAAAACACTAATCAAAAAGAAATTTGAAATTAAAATAACCACAGAAAAAGCTAAATGAAAAAGGTCAGTACATACTGATGTATATCAGTATGTGTTGATTTTATAAAATAAACTTAACAAGACTAATTACAACTAATAAGACCGATAACATTCTTGTTCGACTTATATAAAATTAAGGCTAACAATCTCCCCCAATGTTGAGGTCTTCTTTGATTTCCCCAACATTGACATTCTTGATGGAGGTTATCTTGATTTGACTTTATCTTCCCCAATGTTGAAGATATGACGTTTGAACTTTTGCCTTCTTTAGTCTTGTCTTTATCTTTTCTTGTTTGTAATGGCTTTGTTCATTCATGCTTAAGCCGACCGATAACATTCTTTTGGTGTCGTATATGTGATCTTGATCTTGAGCCTTTATCTTTTGACTTTGAGTTCTTGAGATCTTTATCTTGCATCATCTCCTTGACTTGAATCATCTTGATTTAACTTTCTTGATCAACTTGTACTCTTGATCAACATACTGATACTTGTTGCATTCTTGTTTGACTTATATAATCATAAGGCTAACAATCTCCCCAAAATACGGTTCTTGATTTGACTTTGAAGATCTTTGAGGAAGTTTAGTATCAACAATCTTGATGCTGAATGATTAACTTTGAAAGCTTCAGTATGAGTATGTAGTAATGAATCCGACTTCGCTGGTACATGATTGAAACATCGACGATTGAATCTGCATTTAAAAGGTTAGTGATAAACAACAGATATGGACGAAAGTGTCTTTGTCACTTCGTCGAATATGGTTGCAATAACCACGATTCCTCGTTAATCAGTATAAATACTGCCTGTGATTAGATAGAATTCATATGAATCTTCTTGACAGGGTTTCGCAACTATACTAGCCGTTCTCGTTACCAGAGCGTCTCAAAGCATACAACACGATAAGAGTGAATCAGATAGTTACTATCATTCTGATTAAGTTGTCAATTCATATATTAGACCAAATCGATATCTAGTTGTCATAAGTTCGATTCATATATAATCTTGCAAGTCACCTACCAAGAGCTTGTTTGATGTTGGCTCAAGCAGGATTTCCATCTTTACTCTGAATACTTAAGTATCACTCGGATATTCTGGCAAGATCTCAAGGATAATGCGTAGGACTCTTTGTCACAACTTGTGAACTTTATGGTGTTCAACAAGTGTATTTTGACATTGTGTCCTAATGAGATTTATAATTTGATCTCTTCTAGGCTCTAGATTCGATTTGTGCACTTTAGCTTTTGTAATCGAAGGCTGGAGCAGACTACCACCTATTCAATATCAACAATCTTAGAGTGAGATGTCAATAGATAACGTGTGTATCTCCATGACAAATGAGACAAGTTTCTTTTGAGAGAAACTCAAATGGCTGGGAAGGGTTGTTCATTGTATCACTGGGTCCATGACGGCATTTTTCAATATCAACAATCAACATTTTGATTTTGATTGATTATGTATTTACCCGGTTTCTTCCTAAGTTGTGTTTGGAGGGCTTCTTTGTTTTCACCCTTTATCTATACATTTCTTTTTTATTCTTTAACCCCTTCAATGCTTACCAAGACATCATTACTAACACCTTGTTGTGATTGTTCTAGTGTTGGCTCAATCTTAGTCGGCATTCTTCCCTTATTCACATGCATCTCCAATCATACCTAAGGAATGCTATTCTAACTATGGATTGTCTTTGGGTAGATCTCTCCGGTTCTGGTTGGATCATAGGGCTTATACCTAACCTTAACCACTTTATGACTTCATTGACGTTCGTGAGATTAATTGGTTGTTAGGTATAGAGATCGAACCATAAAAACCATTTTCTAACATTTTGAAATACTCTCCCTACACATGTGCATCGAGATTCGAATTGTTTTGCACATGAAGGAAAGAGTTACACTTAGAGTCTTAAAGATCGCATTCTTCTATACCACATTTTAATCACATTTTCTCCCCTTATTTTAAATTATAAAACATTTAATATTTGAAATACCAATTCATTAAAATTTATGACATGAAAAATTCCATAGGGAGAAAAATTATACCACGATATTGCATGAATTCATTTTTCAGATTCCTCCCCTTCAACAGTGTATGTGGGATACCAAGATTTATTAAAAACTTGACATTGGAATGAAAAGATGATATGACACCACATAATGTTGAAGACGGAATGAGATGCCTTAGTGAACAATGTATATTATTAATTGACATTATAATTTCCACATTTTAATTTCATGAAATATTTTTAGATACATAAAATTGACATTTATGAGATGTACCAAAAATACATTAAAAGACTTGTTTTAAAAGCTCTCCCTCGGAAATTGATTCACTTGTTACGATGACATTGTTGAGCATTCATTTTACCAATTGTACCACTTATAATTATTAAATATTGTACCAATTGTTAAATATATTGAGGAAGGGAGTGTTAAACACACAATTTTAACAAATACCACTTTTTATGAAAAGATACCACAAATTATATTGTAGACAATTTAACATTGAAAGTTATTTTTGAAAAATTGTGTTCAACGGTTTTTTTTTAAAAACATGATAGAAGACTTCTCTTCTATATAAAGAGTAAGCGCACTGAAACGTACACTCCCCTATTACATTCGGGTCTGAGTTATGCACTCATGTGTACATAAGTCATAAAGAAAATTTAAAAATGACATGTTTTGAAAGCATTTGAAACTCTTGGTCGAACTTCATTTACACGCCCGTGTTGATGTTAATCAACATTTCTAGGTACGTAAATGCTATCGATTCCAAGAGACAGGTCGAGAAGATTATTTTTGGTATTTTTGAAATTTTTGATTTTATATTTAGTTTTTATAGATTTTATATTTTTCTATTTTCTTTTTGTTGGTTTTATATTTTTGTATTTTCTTTTTCAAAAATATTTATAAATCAAAATAAAGAGAAAAATAAAATAAAAATATTTACAAATTCGATGTTTGATGGATCAAGCAGATTTGTTTGCTAGAACCTCCAGTTCTTCTAGAGTCAAACATCTCATACCGAGTCGTCTGACGAGATACTTAAACCTATCTTCGGGTAAGGCTTTAGTAAACAGGTCAGCTAACTGGTATTCATTTCCGACAAAAAATAATTCAACAATAACCTTTTTAACCCGTTTCTTCATGAAATGATATCTGACATCGATGTGCTTGGTACGAGAATGTCGGACTGGATTGCACGAGATGGCTATGGCTGCCTTTGAGTCACAATACATAGGTATTTTATCAAAGTGAAAGCCATAATCTATGAGCTGAGTTCTCAACCATAGAACTTGAGCGCAACACGCATATAAAGACACATACTCGGCTTCTACTAAAGACATGAAAGTGCAGTCCAGCTTCTTGGACGACCAGCTGACTAACTTATCACCACCTAGAAATTATATGCCACCAGATGTACTCTTACATGAATCGAGATAACCCGCGTGATCCGAATCTGAAAAAGCAGTTAGTTTGAAACCGGTGTCCCTCGGATACCAGAGTCCCATGTTAATGGTATCTTTAAGGTACCAAAAGACCTGCTTAACCGCAGTGAGATGTCTCTTAGTCGGTTTCGCTTGATAGCGAGCACAATAACATGTTGCAGGTACAATATCTGGTCTACTTGCTGTTAGGTACATGAGTGCTCTGACCATACTACGATATTTTGTTTGGTCGACCAGAGTACCACTCAAGTCAGCATCTAGGTGTTTCGTAGCCATTGGAGTACCAATGCTATCACATGAGGTCATACCATGCTTTTTAAGTATCTCTTGAGCATACTTAGCTTGGTTTATAAATATACCACGAGGGGATTAGTGGATCTGAATTCCTAAAAAGAATTTCAGCTCCCCCATCATAGACATTTCAAAGTTGCTGTGCATTAGTTTTTCAAATCGTTTTGAAAGTTTTGGGTTCGTAGAACCAAAAATAATGTCATCAACGTAAATTTGAAAAAGCAATATGTCTTCCTCATGTTTAGTTATGAACAGAGTTGGATCAATAGAACCTTTTGAGTATCCTTTAGATACCAGGAAGTTGGAGAGTTCATCGTACCACGCTCTTAGAGCTTGTTTGAGTCTATATAATGCCTTTTTAAGACGGTAGACTTGGTCAGGATGATATGGGTCTATGAATCTATCTGGCTGGTTTACGTACACTTCTTCCTTCAGAGGACCGTAAAGAAATGTTGTCTTGACATCCATTTGGTATACTAGAAATGATTTGTGTACAGCATACGCAATGAATAACTGGACAGCTTCCAACCGAGCAACTGGTGAAAATGACTCTTTGAAATCAATTCTTTCCTTTTGAGCGTATCCCTTAGCTACAAGACGAGCTTTGTTGCAAATTACAGTATTTTCCTCATGATAAGTGTTAAATTGTATATAATAAATACCCAGGATTTCGCCAATAAAAGCCAGAAAATATGCCAAAAGATAGAAATATGTGTGCTTTTGTGTCTCAATGTGCAGGAAAGGATATTAAAGTCAAAAAGAGCAAAATCAAGCCAAAACCAACAAGAAACGGAAGAGACAAGTACAAGAGAGAAATTCGAGGAAAGATATCAAAGCCGGATCAGCCCGCAACAAGAGAAGAAAGTCAATGAAGACTCAATTGAAGTCAAAAGACCAATATTGACAAGTTTTCAAAAGTTCAAGGGCTCATTTGGATGTTTTGAAGTCAAAGGACCAAAGATGTCAAAGTTGGAAAGATGGTTTATTAAGAGGAAAAAGAGATAGTAACTACAAGGGCCAATAATGACAACTTCCAAACTTATTTTACACTACAATTGTGGAAATGAAACACAAGGACCACTTATGCAATTCTTCCAAACTTTCAAACCACACGCGGGCTTAATTCTTCCCTAACTGTCCTACAACCAATTCTCCCGCCCAAACAAACCCAAACACTGTGCATCTCTTTCTTCCACCTTTACCCTGCACCTCACCACCACAGTAACACTCCTCTATTCACTCCCCACCTCTACATACCATTTTAACCTCGTATTAAAGTCCTTTCCACCTCACAAATCCAACGTGGCAACTAGCTATTGGTTCAAACTCTGTAAAAGTCCACGTGGAGCTCTATGATTGGCCAAGCCACGTCACAAATGCATCCAACGGCTGTGATAAGTCCAAAAACGGTTATCAAGATCTAACGGACAAGATTGGTCAACTCAGAAGTCAAAGCCTCTTCCTCAGCTCACTCTCAGCTTATAAATAGGATAGCATAGCTAATTTTTAGTTGTTCCCATTTCTCAAGCTTTTAGAGAGTGATTGAACCAGTTTACTTTACTTTCAATCATCTACTTTACTTGTCTTTAAAATTCCTTGTAATTGAATTTTCGTTAAAAGTCAAATAAAGTCAAACTTTCTCTATTATAATTCAAAGCTCTCATATTAGTTTCATTTCTGTTGTTCAAGCTTCTCATAAGCTCTTTTCATTTTTATAAGCTTTCCTATTCAGTTTCCTTCAAAGTCATTCATTTTTGAAAAAAGTCAAACTTTGGTCAAATAAGCTCAATTTAGCTTATTTTGATTTCTCTTATTCTAAAGTTGTTCAAATTTGGTTAATGGCTTTTTAAATACTGTTTTGTCTATTAGTGTTCAATTTAGTTCATTTGAATTCATATTGATCAAATTTGGAAGCATTAAGGAGTAATAAGCTCAAAGAAGCTTATTGAGCTTAAGTACTTGGTTTAGAGGCAAGGTGCCAATTAGGAAATTGAGTTTTAAAGCCACTCACTCAGAAAGAGTGGCTAGTGTCTGAGACTACATAAAATTCAGGTTTCATTCTCTATAATTTCATTTAAGCATTTGAAGCTTATTGTAGTAGCTTATTGTGTTACTCTTTGAGTTTAAACCTGTTTAAGTTTGTCTAGTTAGTTTAGATACTAAAATGTCTTTAAGTAATTGTAGCTAGAATCCATTTAGTTTTCATTTCCTTTAATTCTGTCAAATAGTAGAATAAACTTAGTTGAGTAACTAGTTTAATCTTCTTAATAAGCTTTAGATTTTAGAGCTTAATTAGCTCAATTAGGTTAGTTTAAGTAAGAGTAGATATAAGGTTTTGGCAGTTTTAGATTTTAAATAGATTTTAGATAAAATTTAGTTTAGACAGTTAGTATTAACTAGTGTTTGGATTAAGTGGTAATTGACTCTTAAAGTCAAACTTAGTTGGTAAATTTACATGAGTTAGTTGAGTTAAGTCATATTATCAAGTTTTAAAGTGGTTTTAAAATTTAGTTTGTAGAAATTCAAAATTTAGAGCTTAAAAATCTTAGCCAACACCAGGGCAGTTTTAAGTACAAAGTATTTTAGAGTTTAGTGATTTAAAGCATCTTAGAGCTCAAATTTAGTCAATGTAGGTTTAGGTACATTTAGTTAGCTAGTTTATGAGTTCTAAGTTTAGAATTTAGACCTGCACTAAAGAATTTACCAAGTATATCAGAACAACAGTTTTAACTTAGTTAATACTGTTGTTGCTATTCACTTTTCTAGCTGCCTTTTAGCTTTTATAATTAGGAGTTAGAGTTTAGAAATAAGCATTTTATTAGTACTCCATTAGCTCTACATAATTCAACTTTTAACTTTCATTTATAAGCTTTAGTGTAGCTTTTAGATTCTTGCAAAAGTAGTATAGTAACAGTTGAGATTTTTAGCTTGTTTCTTTTGAATTCTTATTTCTAGTTGTCATCTCAAATTTCCTTTTATCTAGGTTAGTTCAATAACCATAGGATAGCTTATTTCTAAAAATTTAGTTTCTAGGAATTAGTAATAAGCTTTTTAGCTTATTAGGAATAGCTTAATAATAGATAATAGCTTGAACCTTAGCTTTTTAATAGCTAATTTCTCATTAATCTTGTTAACTTGTAGCTTAATTCTTTTTAGAAATCTCTAGTATACATCACAAGCTTCATTTAGCAACTTTTGGTTTTAATTTTCATTTAGAATTAAGCTAGCAATAAGCCAAAGACTAGAAAAGTTAGATTTTCAAAGCAAATCTTTAGTTACTGTAATGCAGAGTGAAAAGCTAAATTTATAGCTTATCTAGTGGATAAAAGTTCAAAGTGATTTTATTAAAGTTGTAGTGTTAAAGCTCTAGTCCAACTAAGTTTTAGCTAATTTTCACTTTTTAGATAAGCCAAAAATAAGCATAATCGTAGGGTTTATTTGGTAATTTTTCAATAGTTAAAGGTTGCCCGTTTTCACTATAGTGTAAATTTTTGATAGTTATCCCGCCTACCCTTTACTTTCCTTTATTTCATTTTCTACCCTAGTCTTTTAAGTAAATAAAATAATTTTAATATTTTAAATTTTAGTTTAATAAAATTAGGGTTAGTTTTTAATTAGTAAAATTAGGTTTCAATTGCTTTATAAAAATTGGGCATTTTTGTTCCTTTAGTTTTCTGCACACTTAAGGTAGTTAAAAACCATTTTTCTTTATTTTTCAAATTGAATTTGTATTTTCTAGAAATTAAAATAGGTTTTAAGTAATTTCTTTTTCTTAAAAAATTCATAGAAAATAGAAAAATAGTTGGAAAAATATAATTCTTTTTGTAATAATTTTCTTTTTCATTCTAGTACTTTTGAAAAATAAAAATAGAATTTTAGTGTTAAATTGTAGAAAAAGTGTATTTTTAGTAATTCATTTTTCTTTAGAAAATCATAAAAAATTCAAAAATAGTTAAAAAATTCTAATTCTTTTTTCTAAAATTTTCTTTTTAAATTTGAGATTTTTAGATATAAAATTTGTTAAAAGTAGTGCCTTAGATTTTAAATTTCAGTTTTAGCTCACGTTTTTAATTTTCGTGTATTAAAATTTCGTGCTAGTTAATTATTTTTAGTTTCTTTAATCGTTTCTATAGTTTAATTGTGCTATTATATTCGTAGTGTAATTCAAAATTCAAAAATCCTTTATTCATTCTTGACTCGAATCCGAATTATTCCCGAATCTCAATTCACGACTTCGTTGGGATACGACCCGAGAAGAAATACTTCCCGGTTAAAAATATACGTATTGTGTTATCTTAAGTGAGATTTTATTCTTTTTATTTCTCTTGTTTGAGAAGTAATTGGTAAGAATTGTCACGGGATTAATACTATATATATATAAATTTGACTAGTGCTCACCACGCATACCATTTGGCGTTTCTGTCACGAAGCTTACCATCGGCTAATTGGTCAATGGTTCGTCTTGTGGCGGGATTAACATGGTCATAAAATATTTGGACTTGGAGCCAAAGATCGATGCCATGATGAGGGACTTTTTGGAGTAAGTCCTTGAAACGAGTCCATGCTTTAGAAAGAGGCTCTCCTTGATGTTGTTGGAACATCAGGATGTCGTTATAGAGTTTTGCAATCCTTCCCGGTGGAAAGAATTAAGCAAGGAAACGAGTAGTAAGTTCCTCCCATGTGGAGATGGATCCAGCTAGAAGACGTTCAAGCCAATTGCTAGCTTGATCGCGAAGGGAAAATTAAAATAAATGCAGACGTGTTCTTTCCCTATTTGCAATATCAAGGTCAAGTGAGTCCACAAGTTTTAAGAAATCCTTAAGATGTTGGTTTGGATCCTCGGACCGAAGTCCGTGGAATGAGTATCCGTTTTGCACCAACCGGATGGTGTTGGATCGCAGAGGCACCACATTGTTCACTTCGAGGAGCTCAATGGTGTTCCTATAGCCCTCATGGCTAGGTTTGGAGTAATCTACGAGAGTACGAATAGCATTCGCGTCTCCTATAGTGGTTGACGAGAATGATTTACAAAACCAATAGCACAAAGAAAAGATAGACTACGAGAAAGCTAATATAACGAAAATAAAATCTCACTTGAAAGGATTCAAGCGAGTAGACCTAAGTTAAATAATGGTCGGAACCTAACTATTCCCCATACAGCGGCGCCAAAAACATGGTGTTGGTTCGGGTTTTGTAAATACTTCAACAAGAAGTTCCTAGGCAGAGTACCTAATCGTTGCAGTGTAGTATAGGCAAGACTCGGGGGTTGTTATTGTTCTCTAGGGGAATAGGTTGGGAAGGCTCGATCACGATCTAACACAGGTCTACGAGGTTGAGAGAAGATTCTTTTTTATATTTTTATGTGTTTATGAAAGCACGTAAATATCATGGTTTAAGAGGTTGGTTTGTTTAACTAATTAAAACCAAATATAATCTAAACTACTGGTGATAACTTTATGATAAAAAGATGTATTTACTTAATCATATACTTTGTCACACTTGTGATGATCTGTGTAAGTATTTCCTAAGTCATGAATAAATTACACGAACCCGCCGTCTATTTAATATTCCATTAAGGCAACGCATAAGTAAGGTAGTATGAAGACCATTACAAGGCCCCTAAGAGTATATTAAATGGAATTAAAATATCTTAAGAGGGATCAACCATATTAGGGGTAAGGTAGTATGAAGACTGTTACCAGATGGTATCCTTTCTACACACTCAAGTTTCCCTAGACGTTTATTCCAATTTAATATCTTATGGCTAGTTTTCTAAAGCCTAACACGCACATCCATCACAAGAAGCAACATTAAAAGGATCTACAATCTAAGTTTCATACAATCATAAGTAAATACAAAAGAGGGTTTAGCCTAGCATGTTATAAAGAAAGCAAGAACATAAATCAATCAAACAACACATAGACATATTGAATGATTAAAGATATACAATCTTACTTGATTAAAACATGGATTAAGGTTTGTTACAATAGGGTTTTGAGGCCCTAAGAATGGCCTAAAAGCTGCTAGAATAACTAGGGTTCATCTCCCAAAAGTTATACAAAGTTACACACTTAAAACCCTAAAATCGGTTTTGTATTTATAAGAAAAGCGCCGCGACGACGTCACTTTGAAGTCGTGACGCCGTCGCCACGTCGATGATACTAGATCCTCTTTAAAGCGGCTACGTTCTGACACCGTCACAAAATCCTTGACGCCGTCACTTTGCAAATCACGACGGCGTCGCTTTATACTTGCGACGCCGTCTCCACGCTCTATATGCGTGGTTCTTCAAGATACTTGGTGTAGAGCCGTAGTCTTGTCTGTTTCTTCTCAAATTGAGCCCAAGTCATGTGTATTTCCTCCAAATGCCATCCAAGTGCTAAAAACCTGAAAACAAATGATTAAGCACATAATCTGGGCATATTTGCATGATTTAGGGGGTTAAATGACCTCGAAATAGTGTCTAAAATGACACTTCATCACTCTCGTTTGATATAAATACATGCACTGACACGTACACATATTTGATTAGAAAGCACGGGTTGTGTTGCAAAGTAAACACAATCCTTTGTATGAATATAAAGTAATTCATATCCGAGAAAGTTGAATTTCTCGTTGTGAGGTCAAGTTTTCTTTTTGGAGAAATACTTGCCTTTAAGTTTAAGAATGGGTTGCTATCTGAAATAATAGCAAGCCAAATGACATGTTTTGAAAACAGTTGAACTTCTGCTCGACTATTTACAGCTTCGTATCATTATTGAATGTCATTTCTAAAGTCGTAAATATTATCGATTCAGAAGACATATCAAGAAAAACATATTTTTTGTATTTTCTGATTTTTTTTAATTTTCTATTTTCTTTTTGTAAAATTGTATAAAAATAAAATCTTTTTGTATTTTTTGTATTTTTTTATTCACATATGATACAGAGGATACATAACGAGTTACCACCATTACTCGTTCTCTTCCTCTGCCCGACTTTTTAGCGTTTCAGGAGACATACTTCTCATATCAAGCTTGTTGATAAGAAAGTCAAGTCGTTCTTGTCCTAATGCCTTGGTAAAGATATCTGCCAGCTGATATTCTGTTCTGACAAAATATAATTCAACCACCTTAAAATCCACTTGCTCTTTGATGAAGTAGCATCTGATGTCAATATGCTTGGATCGGGAATGTTGGACGTTGTTGCAACATAAAGAATGGCACTTTTGTTAATGTAATACAGAGGTATCTTGTTGAACCCAAGGCCATAGTCAGTTAATTATGATCTCATCCAAAGTATTTAAGCACAACATCCTGACAAGGCAATGTATTTAGCTTATGTACTGGATATGACGGTGCTCTTCTGTTTCTTTGACGACCAACTCACTAGTCTATCACCCAATAGTTGTATACTTCTAGATGTACTTCTTCTGGTATCTTGGCAACCAGCGTGATCAGCGTCTGCAAAAGCTGTTAGTGCAATACAAGAATTCTTCAAATACCACAGACCCATATTAGTGGTTCCTTTTAGGTATCAGAAGATTCGCTTAACTGCATGTAAGTGCTTTTCGGTAGGCTTTTCCTGATACCGGGCATACATGCATACAACAAATTGAAGGTCTGGTCGACTGACAGTCGGATACATCAGGGAGCCAATCATTCCACGATAACGTGTGGGATCAACTTCTTTCCCTTGTGGATCTGCATCCAGTTTGGATTTCTCCACCATGGGAGTATCCATAGGGTCACTTGTTTCCATACCATATTTTTTAATTATCTCAAGAGCATATTTGGATTGGTTAAGAAAGATGCCTCTAGGACTTTAAGAAATTTAAAGTCCTAGAAAGAACAACATTTTGGCCATCATCAACATCTTAAATTTTGAACACATTATTTCAGAAATTTTTTCACAAAGATCTAGTTTAGTGGAGGCAAATATAATGTCATTACATAGATCTGTACTAGTAATATGTCTTTGCCTTCTCTCTTGATGAACAATGTAGGATCAATGGTTCCTTTGGAGAACTTCTAGGAGAGTAGAAACGATGAGAGCAAATCATACCAAGCCCTTGGTGCCTGCTTTAACCCGTAAAGAGCCTTCTTGAGCTTATACACATGGTTGGGATTCTCTGGTCTACAAACCCGTCCGGTTGACTGACATAAACCTCCGTACGTAATATGCCATTCAAGAACACAGTCTTTACATCCATTTGATAAATGACCATGTTCATGTGAGCAACAAATGCAATAAAGATATGGATGGCCTCAAGTTGTGCAACTAGAGCAAAAGATTCTTCAAAGTCTATGCCTTCTTCCTGACGATATCCCCTCGCTACCAACCGAGCCTTGTTAACGAAAGAAAGGAAAGCATCGAAATAACAGAACATGGCTTCAATTTGTAGTTAAAGTCGAGTGGAGACGGGTCTAGAAGGATCGCCAATTACATTATCAATCGGATGATCTTTGGTCCATTTAATGATGTGTTCAGGTGGTTGATTGATTGAGTACACATTATCTGGAATAACAACCTGAGAAGAGGATTCTTCAAAACTTGGTTATGGAATTAAAATACCAAATTAGGGATTATTATCCATGTGTGCAACTTTAATATCATGATTTGCTTCTTCAACACCGGGAGGAATAACATAGGATGGTGATTCTTGTTGAGTTTGTGAAGTACTTGGTGATGGTGCATCTTGATCGACTAATATTGAGGAAGGTGTACCGGTTAAAACATCAGGAACTGGAGCAGCAACTTCAGGAACTGGATGATCAATACATGGTGGAGGACGAAAGTATTCATTAAACAATGGTTGAAGCAGTGTATCCTAATCATTTCTTATTGGTGGGACAAAAGGTGTTGAAGAAAGAGGTTGTGGCACGAGTCCTAAACTGAGTGTTCCAAGAGTCATTTCATGAAGTGCGGGTCTTGAACTGCTTTGTTCAGAAGCAATCGCTGTCAGCTCATCAAAGTCTACATGTGTTGTTTCCATAATTCATTTGGTAAGTCGGTTGTAAATCCGGTAAGCCTTCTTTGCAGGAGCATATCCAATGAAAATAGCAACATCAGCTTTAGCTTTTAGTTTGCCCAAATCCTCGTTGTCATTAGTTGGATAACAAAGTGCACCAAATACATGAAGATAGGAAAGATCTGGTTTTTTGTTATGCAGTAGCTCATATGGTGTTTTTTTGTGACGAAGACGTATTAGGGAACGGTTCTGGGTGTAACAAGCTGTGGCAACTGCTTCTGCCCACAGAAATAATGAAGCTTTAGCATAAATCAACATGGTGTGAGCAGCCTCTACTAAGGTCCGGTTTTGTCTTTCGACAACGCCGTTCCGTTGTGGAGTACGAGCCACAAATGTTTCATAAGAGATACCGACATCTTCATAATAGCTACGCAGAGTTTGATTGACTGTGAGAATATTCCTGACCATTACATTTAGGCGAACTTGTATCATTTTCAAGAATTTGATAATGAACTCAGGTGCTTCATCTTTTGATCTTAAGAACTTAACCCATGTAAACCGAGAATAATCATTGATGTGTTCTTAAATACACATCATTTATACCCCGAAAACCACTAATAAACGGACTAAATAACGCAATATGCTTAATTTTATTGCAAATATGTTTGTATTTATTTATTATGTCTTGCAGGTACAAGGGATTGAAAATAAAGCAAAAAGGGTGACTTTCGGTTAAGATTTGAAGACGTTTACGTGTTTTTCGAGATCAAGACGAAGTCGTTAATATTTCCCGAGCATGCCATTGGAAAGAGCACGAAAAATTGAGTCTGACGGTGCTATCATCTTCTTATTGGGTCGGCCCGACTCCATTTTTATGGGTCGGACCGACCCATACTTAAAGGCTGATGTATTATACCATTTCTAGCCCATGACTATGATCCAACAGCTTATATCTCCCAGCCCAACAGATAGAGTAAACTGGCCCAGAGTTTATTTGCTAGAATTGGTCCACATGTTTTTTATGTTGCAAGCCAACCCAAAGCGGGAGAATGAAAGCCTATTGTTTTCTATCACTGGAGGACTAGAATGAATATAAAACGTGTGAAGCATCGACCCATCAATGGAGGGTCCAAGAATTGAAGCCCAAATTCACTTGCTGCTTTATCTGTACGCATGATATAAAAAAAAAGGGACGAGGGACATCTATCATATCTGCTTTTCATTTTTTATCTTATCAATCTTTTATTGGTTGTTTCATTCGTAGGTAGGATAGGTAGATTAGGATAGAAATAGTTTAGTTTTTGTGTTATATTCTTATTTTTGTCCTTCTCATTCTCGAGCCTCAGATTTAGTATAACATCTGAGAATTTTCGAAATTTTGAATGACGATTTCAATCTTTGACTTTTAGGGTCTGGCTTGACTTATAAGAACGATCATCTAAATCACGTTTTCACGACTCGGACTCTAAAGCAATTTGATGTGGAATGACATTCCTGTCAACTTTTCAGTTTTACCCGAGACCTGGAAACAGTCAGAAGGTGACTGAAATGCCCTCGCAAGATTTTAGAATCAAGAACGAGTACCGGCACAAAAATAATTAAATTTGTTTTTAGTTATCAGTATTTATTTAATAAAAATATTAAATAAATTAGTCATCATTTTAATTAAAAGCGTTGTTGATAACGCAAATGCTCGAGCTTAAATCCATTCTATTTCGGACGAGGCAAAACCGGTTCGCAAAATGAATAACAGATATTTTATTAAATGTTATAAAATATTTATGAAATATTATCAAGCGAATACTCATTTTTATTGGAAAAATGATTTAGAAAACAATGGCGAAAGTTTCGGGATTTGAATCGTCCGTTAGGTCGCTCAAATGAGTCCCGAACCGTTTTTATAAAAACTATAATAAAAATGTTACACTTTAACCCCTCAACTATTAAACATATTTCATTTAATATTAAAGTTTTCTATATATATAAAATTTATATATTAAACTCTCATTTCCATCTTTTATACACACACACAAAACCCTTGTTCTCTCTCTCTTCTCCGGCGAGCCCCCACCACCGCCGGCCCCCACCTCCGCCGCCGGAAAAGTTTTCCGGTGAGTTTTCCGGCCAACTCCAAAAATGGTCCTCATAACACGATCTACTCGATCCCCTATAACACGCGCCTCCACTCGCGTTTTCTCCACCACCACCACTCACCCACCGAAACCACCACTGTCATCATCTCATCATCATCATCACCACGGTATCACCATCATCACTATAACACCACCACAACCACGAACCGCAAGGGTGCGTGTGGTTTTGTTATAGAAACGAAGGGTGCGCGTGGTTGGTTAACAACAGACGAGGGGTGTTTAATTGTTCTACCAACAAGGGCGTGTTTGGTTCGGGTTAAGGTTATAACAACCAAGGGCGGGTTTGGTTGTGGTACGCGGGTCTGAGGTCACCAAGAAGGGTGCGTTTGGTTTGGGTGCGTCCGGTTTAGGTTAACACCAAAAGGGTGGGTTCGGTTAGAGTAACAGCCGCACCACAAGGGTGGGTGCGTTTGGGTTGTCTTATAACACCAAGGGGTGTTTGTTTGTTGGTTTGGGTCGGGTTGGCTGCGGGGACAGCCGGGGGGTTGGGTTGTCGGGTTGTGGGTTAACAACCACGGGGTGCGTCAGGCATGGTTTGCGACAAAAAGGGTGTGTCGGGTTTGGGTCTCAAACCTAAGGGATGCGTTGGTTTTTGGGCACCACAGCCGCAAAGGGTGCGGTTGGTTTGTGGTAAGAACAGCCCACAAAAGGGGCGTTTGGTTCTTGTGGTTATCACCGAATAAGGGTGCGTTTGGCTGTCAAAACAGCCCAAGGGTGCGTTTGGCTTAACAGCCACGCACAAGGGTGCGTTTGGCTGTCCATCAGCCGGGGTTTAGTTTAAAAGTGATTAATTATTTCGTTAATTATAAATAGATTATCTAGATAAAATCCGGTTTAAACTTGCCGACGTCCTTAATAAAATACGATATAAATATTAAAACGGGACTGATGTTAATGTATAAGTGATATTAGATATATTTTAGAAGAGACTCGAGCTAAAAACGGACTTTGGCGCGTTTTGGAACGAGTAATTAATAGCAGAAAACGGAACATGGGATTCGGGATTCGAGATTTTGATAAGTTAGACTTTGGTTTACAAAATATAACAAAATATATTTTTACGGACATTTTGATATAAAACGGGACTTCTAACTCTCAATAACGAAGAAACTGGATCGAAATCGGAATATACACTTTAGTAGAAAAATAGGTTATTTTTAATAAATATTAAAAATGGCAGATTTATTAATTAAATGATTTGATCACTTTCGAGTCCGTTTCAGCCTTCCGGCGAAACACGAAAGTTGTTCGTAATGACATTTTACTTTGCCGCGAGGATTATCAGTTTTAAAAGTTAAGATATAGCGGGTCAAAATTAAAGGTCGATTAATATATTATTTCAATTAATAGTTTTAAGATCATTATTCGGTTCTAAAAACGGAAGGTCTAAAAATAGTAACTTTCTTTAAATATTAGAGATAAGTTATATTGGACGGAAAATAGTATATATACATAAAATATACTAAGGGTTAAGGTTTATAGAACGCAATTGGATTTCTTAATCACATGTATATATGTATGTATCCATATTATAAAATATTAAGATTTTCGTCGTTACGATGACCGCAAACATGATCGTATTTAATAAGCGTGTATGATAATAGATCTACATAATTATAGGGTCGAGGCCGAGATCTTTTGCAGATTCGGTTGTGATTAAAAAGGATTAATTGATCGTGGCTTAATCAAGGTGCGTTACATAAGCCTCGGCTTTTCAATCTTTTGAAAGTTTTAAATCCCGCGAGGGGATACATGCTTGTCTACAAATTTATTGATACTTACTCAGGTTATCTTGTAACAATGTGATTGTTTTAAGGGATTTTGTGAGTTTATAGCTCCCCTGTTTTAATTTGTTTTCATAGCTTTATAACTTTTGGGTGAAGAACTTTGCTTGTGCTAAATTGTTTTGCCAAAATCAATTACATGGTCGATACAATACGTGTTTTACATAATATTAACAAGCTCATATTACATGAATATATACAAACCATATTTAACATGATTTGTTACAAATTGGTTTACATACCATTTACAAAGGCTCGCCTATGGGATATATGATTTGTTACAAATTGGTTTACATACTTATTTGCATAGCTCGCTATGGGATACATTATTTGACTTCATTTTTGGTCACAAATGCATACTTTACTTTTGAAATGATTGTCGGATTACGATTTGATTGGCGCCTGCGGGGCCAACAATCATTACTGCCCGGGTATTCTTGGAGGGAATACCCATGATGGGAATACATTATTTGTATCACTGCCCGAATTGGGTACATACAAGTCTACGTCACAGCGTCATGAACTGTAAATCACTTGGAGGGTGAGCGCGAATGTTATGAAATAGATCTATTCGGGTGTGGATCCCTGTTCGGGTGATTAAGCTATCGCCGGTAACGAACATTATAGCGTGATGTCCACGCGAATGATATAAAATAGATCTATTCGGGATTGACAACCCCCGTTCGGGTGACTAGCTATCACTGGGAACGAACGTTATAACATGTCGGATTATAACGTTGGGACTATAGGGCCCCCCGACAAATACATAATTGGTACTTTTGGTGACATTAAATTTGTCATGCATTATTTATAAAAATCTTTGGGATAAGATTGGTACATTTTGGTGACATTAAATTAACCATGCATTCTTTATAAAATCTTTGGGATAAGATTGGTACTTTTGGTGACATAAAATGTGTCGTGCATTCTTTATAAATCTTTGGGATTTTTACATGGTACTGTGATGATACAGTGGATAAATACATTCAGTTGAAACTTACATTCATATTTAAACTAATCTATGAACTCACCAACTTTAATGTTGACACTTTTAAGCATGTTTTTCTCAGGTGAATTAGATGCTTGGATTATTTGATGTGCATTGGAGTCTTTACATTCAAGTTTTTCATGGTGATGCAATTATGGGACAAATGTTATTTTTCAAACGACACCTAGAGGTCGTTCTCTTGTATCTTGTGCTATTGTATTATGAAGTAATGCCCCCTGACATATTTCCGCTGCGACACATTTTTGGGGGTGTTACAGATTGGTATCAGAGCACTGGTTATAGAGAACTAGGTTGCATATTTTACCCTAGACTATAACCGTTTTCACAAACATTGCATCACATCAAACATTTTCAAAGTGCATACACGCTTTGGGTACTAATTTAGATATAAGTACTGCGTACCATCCACAAACGGACGGGCAAGCGAGAGGACCAATTCAAACTCTCCGAGGATATGCCTGCGTGCTTGTACGATCGACTTTGGAAAGGTTGGGTTTAAACCATATTGCCAATAGTCCGAGTTCTCATATAACAATAGCTATCTTGCTAGCAACAAGGCCGCAAACCATTCGAAGCACTTTATGGTCGAAAGTGTCATTCACCCCTTTTGTTGGACTGAAGTTTGGAGAAGCTCAAATACATCTTCCCGAACTGATTCAAAAAAGCTGACCTGAGAGAATCATTCAAGTCAAGCAAAGTGATCAAGCCGCTCAGTTGATAGGCTAAGAGAGCTAACGCTGATTTAAAGCGTAACCGATGGAGTTTGAGGTTGAGATAAAGTGATGCTCAAGTTCCGCCTTGGAAAGGTAGTTACGTTTTGGCAAACGTGGAAATTAATCCGCAGGTTTTGGACCGTTCAAGTAATAAAAGGGGTTGGAATGTTTGATACAAGCTCCTATGAATGCAATGTTTGAAAATGGTTATAGTCCAGCAAAAACATTTGACCTGGTTCTCTATAACCTTGGCTCTTGATACCAATCTGTAACACCCCCAAATTGGGTCGCAGCGGAATAAGGGTCCGGGGCGTGTTACTTCATAGATCAATAACACAAGATATATATAGAACGACCAAAAAGTCATTTTAAAACTGATACATTGGATTTAACAAATATTTGATACAAATAGCCCGAAGCTTTAACTTGTTCCTGATTATTATTACAAAGATACTGGTTTACAACATAAAACAACCATATCTTTAGCATGACTTCCCAAAACAAAATCACCAATGTATCCCTGGCACCTTATGCTTACTGATCTCCTGAAAAACATTGCTTTAAAACGTCAACAATAATGATGGTGAATTCATAGGTTTGATAAAATAATAATATGCAGGACCGCAAGACTTTTCCCGTGATAATACAACACATGCAGAATCCCAAAACCAGATTACATTTACACTAAGCTCATGACACTGAAGCTCGACAATCTTTCTTGCAATTAAACTATATATTGCAATTTACGCCCATCCGGATGTCTACCCTAAACATCCAAAATTCGACATGCTATAACGTTCGTTCCTGGTGATAGCTAGTCACCCGAACGGGGAGGTCGTTTCACGAATAGATCTATTAAATAACATTCGCGCTCACATAATGTAATTCCCAACTACATCTATGCAATTGACAGTGCATGACATGGGACTTAACTGGGTTATTCTAACTTAGGCAAACATGTAATCAATACTTGAGTCCAATTTATAAAACAAAGCATGTTTCCACCCCATAGTTATAAATCATTGAAATCGTAAAAATGTGGGGCTATGAACTCACCTTGAGTTCTGATAATCCAAATATCGCAAATAATGCGTCACGCAAATCGTCAGATGCAACCTATTTAATTTAAGGTCGTATAAGTACCAAGTACTTTAATTAATAACACTGAATATAATCCTATAATTGTTACATCGTACTATCATTCGGGCTATCATAATTTAAGAGGTCATGACATGACGTTCGAGGAGTTAGGACACTTTAAATCGTAAATCCAACAACTCGTCGATACGCCATCCGAAGAGGCCTCATTATGAAACTCCCTAGTAATATAGTACTTGATAACCACATATAATTCTATATAGTTCAATCACCAACTAATGGTTTTGGTAAAATTACGTTTAATAAGTAAAAACGTTTATAATTATCGTTTTAGTAAAACTAGTATAACTTTTGCGTGTTAAGCCCGATTTTTAACGTTTCTTATGCCCATCTTTTCGTATTAGGACGAGTTATCATAATTTGAAATTTTCAATATTTTGACCCTCTGGTGAACAGTAACTTTTACTGTTCATTTAAATCGTATTTGTTGTCGTAAAACCCGTAAATGGCGTATTTTATTCATTATAGCTCCGTTTTTAACGATTCTTTCGAGGACGTTCTCGTTATTGAAATTTCTATAATTTTATGAGGTTTACAAAAAATGTAACTTTCTGTCATGAATAGTAACTTTTAACAAAATAGTTTTTTAAAAGTATTAATTGTCGTAAACTCGCGAAATTCATAACTCGTTTGTTATTAATTGAAAAATTACAATTCTTATCATTTTGGAATCCTAAAAATATGTATTATTTGTTAAAAATATCAAACTTGCTGTTTGATATAAATTTTATAAAAATTATTTTATAAACTCCGTTTAATTAACGTATAACTTGTTTTTAACGTAACTTTTTCGTTATTAATCCGTTTGACAAGTTTCTTACCTTTTCGGAATCGTCGTGAAATGTATTATCTTATAAAAATATAAATTAAGTATGTTTTTATACACTTTTGGGACAGAAAGTTTGGGTGACTTTATTAAGTCTATTGTTAACCTTGTTTTTATATTTTACACTTTATAACTTTACCAAAAGTGTACAAATCTTTTACTTTCATTATGACTTTATTTTTGTGTTCATATATCATGACTAAAAGCTCATAAATAAGATTAACATGTTATTTATCATACTTTTACTTGGAACATATCAAATGATCTTTTAAAACCCTAATTTGCATTAACACTTTTTAAGCTTAATTAAGATTGTAAAATACTTATGTATCCATTTATAACTTCATATTACCATCCATACAACATGTATAAAAGTCTACAAGATGATCATTACTAGTGAAAACTTCATTTACAAGTTAAAATCTTAAATGGTGATTCAACTAAAATAGAACTAATCATATGCATAACAATGAAAATTATAAGAATGTAAAGGGTTCTAGTAGACCTTATAGGGTATGAAGATGATGATAAACAAATGCTAAACCCGTGTTTAGCCTTAAAATCCAAGCTTGCACAAAGAAAACCCTAGCTTTCCAAGATAAAACCCTAGTTTCACTTTTCTTGATTAATACTTGAAAAAGGTAATCCAATGCTTGGAAACACCTTAGAATATCTTAGAATGGTTGTGTATAGTCTGAAAAATGGCTAGCCAATGCTTGGAAACACCTTAGAATGTCTTAGGATGGATGTTTATAGATGTGTATAGGTTGTAGAAAATTTAGTATGGATAGTTTAGAGTGGGGGGGGTTAAGGCGTGCCTTATAAGGGAGAGGAAGGAGGATTTTTTGTGTTTTTCTACTAAGTGTATGTGTTATATTGTGTCTCTCTGCATGATACTTGTAATATATATTCTAGTTGTCCAAAATGTGGCAATAGTGGTCCAAGACAACTTCATGGTCTTAAGGAAGACCATCTTGGTCAAGGAAACATATTATGACTAGGCTTTAATGAGTAAAAGATGTACACGACCAAGTTGTGTAAAAATTGTGTGCCTAATTCTCCTATTGGTGTTTTGTTGCCGTGAGTTAGGGGGAGGAAAAGGGTTTTTTAGAAGCCTTTTGTTATTTAACACATTATCTAGTTACATATATGAAAGTTACAACTTGTATATTTTTCATAAAAGATGTTTACTTGCATGCATTTGTATATGTTTTTATTTTCTAGTGTATAACGTGTAAAGTAATATTTAACTTGTCGATAATATTTAATAAAACTTGAGTGTTGGGTCTACAAATCGTGGTAATTTTGAAGCGTAAAAAGTTTTTGCCGGTTCCCGGGTAGCCTAAACGTATTTAAATTACTCAACCAATAAATAAAATGAAAAAGGATCATATTTTATTCTCAAAATAATTATTTAATACTTGATTGATGTAAACACTTAATTGTTTGATGCCCGTTTACATTGAACGCTAATTTTTAGCTTACGCGATTTAGCTTAACATTTATGATTTAAAGCAAATGCGTACAATACAAAAGGTACATTGTGGATTTATCGACGTCGTCAATGACTTGAAAACACAGGGTGTTATAGACTTCCCTCGTTAAACGAGCCTTGTCCTCAAGGCTTACGATGCAACGCTTGACGACGGTGCGGTCTTTGTGAAGAGGTGTGGATATTTTCATGAGATTGATCTTCAACGTTCCACTGAAGCTCAGGACCTCTCATAGTTATTCCATCGAAACCTTGACTACTGGGATCACGACTTCGCTTAAACGTTTAAAACTTCAAGGCCCAACCTATTTCTAATGGTTCCTCAACAAAATGAAGGTTTGTCATCAAGATGAAGTCCATCCAACGGAACGGCTAATGGTTTCGTTCGCATGAACACTTTTTCATGGTTGGACACATGGAAATGTATTATGAAACTCTACTCACTCTCAGGAACTCGAGCTTGAAGCAACCTCTCTACTTTTTCTACCACCTTAGAAAGGTCCAACATACCTAGGGTTAAACTTCCCCCCGTTTTGCCAACGTACGAAGACCCCTTTCCAAGGCGAAACTTTAAGCATAACTTATCCCCGACTTGGAATTCCATCGGTTTACGCTTCAGATCGGCTAACTTTTCTGTCGATCACAGAGCGGCTTGCATCCTTTGCTTGATTAGATGATTTTCTCATGGTCACTTGAATTAGTTTCAGGACCGAGTATTTGAGCTTCTCCAACTTCAGTCCAACATACATGTGAACGACACTTTCGACCATAAAGTGATTCGAATGGTGCGGCCTTGATGCTAGCGTGATAGCTATTGTTATATGAAAACTCGACTAATGGCAAATGGTTAACCCAACCCTTTCCAGAGTTGATAGCACAAGTCAGCATCCATATCCTCGAGAGTTTTGAATGGATCAACTCGCTATGCCCGTCTGTTTTGTAGGATGGTAACGCATAACTCATATCCAAATTAGTAACCCAAAGCGTTCTGAAAGAGACCTCCAAAAATTTGATGGCGTATCCTCGGTCTCGCGATCACAAATGATTGAAACAGGTATTTTCCATGCCTCGTGACAACCTCCTCAGGTATATTCTTACAAGTTTATCTAAAGGATCAGTCTCTCTCATCCGGTGTAAGATCGCAACTTATGAGTCGGTCAAATATCACCCAAAATGGTGTCACCATAGAGCCTTGAGACACTAGGAAGGCTTCGTGACAAAATCCATAGTGAAGTTTCCCACTTCCATTCGGTATCTTAGGTTGTACCAACACTCCTGATGGCTACTTTGATTTTTCAGAAACCTTGACCATAGCATAGGTCAAACACTTGCTAACATAGGTGGCAATGTCGGCTTTCATATTGGTCCACCCATTAGCTTCTTCATTCTTGTACATTTTGTCCGGAAACCTGGATGAATAGAGTATTTTAATTTGTTAGGATCATGCATAGATCACATCCGAAAATCGCATAACAAGGTAACCAGCTCCTGCATTGAGGCACAGGGATTCCATCCCACTGGTTCCAACTTTTCTCTCCTATAGCTCTGGAAATTTAGCGTTTCAATCAACATTTCCCCCAACGTCTTCACTCTTAACTTCTCTGGTCCTTCGCAGCTTCAGTCTGAGACATTTAAAAGATCTGTTTTGGGAAGAATTCAAGCTATAGTCATACCCAAGAGCTCGAAACTCTTAACAGTGGTTTCTCATTCTTTCATGCTCAAAGCATCAGCAACGACATTTGCCTTCCCGGGTGATAAAGAATATGCAAACGTAATCACTTAGCACTCTAACCATCCGCGTTGCCTCATGTTCAACTCTTTTTTGATCTAAAATGTTTGCAAACTCTGTTGCACGTGAACACTTGTACACAATTAGTTACATATAAATAATGTCTCCAAATCTTGAGAGCAAACACTACTGCTCCAAGTTCCAAATCATGAGTTGTATAGTTCTTCTCATGGATTTTCAACTGGCGTGATGCATAAGAAATCACCTTTTCCCTTTGCATCAATACAGCGCCCAAACCCTTCTTTGAAGCGTCGCAGTATGCGATGAATCATGCTTCCTTCAGTAATGCAAGGATTGGTGCACTGCAACAACTTTGCTTCAACAAGTTGAAAAGACAGCTTCCTTGTTTATCGCCCCACTTCAAACTTGACATTCTTTGAGTAAGCTTAGTCATTGGTTTTGGCGATCTTTGAAAACCTTCAATGACTTCGATAGTAACCCACAAGACCTAAAATTTAACGGACTCCTTGGTGACTTAAGAGATGTCCCAATCTTTAAATGGATTCAATCTTTAGCTGGATCCCATGAATTCCTTCACTATCGATCACGTGACCGAGGAACTGTACTTTGGGAATCCAAAATTCACATTTGGAAAATTTGGCATACAACTCCTCTTTCTTAAGCAACTCTAAGATTAGCTTAAGGTGCTCTTACGTGTTCCCCCCCCCCTTGCTTGTTCTTCTAATATATCAGAATATTCGTCAATAAGACAATCACAAATTTTCCAAAATGGTTTGCAAACCGATTCATAAGTCCATGAATACGGCAAGGTGCGTTTGTCAAACCGGAACGGCAAACTAGAAATTTCGTACTGCCGTAACGAGTTCTGAAGGCAGTCTTCGAAATGTCTTCTTCTCGAACCCTCAGTTGGTGATAACCTGACCTTAGGTCGATCTTCGAGTAGACACTCGACCCTTGAAGCTGATCAAATAAATCATCAATTCTGGGAAAGTAGATAACGGTTCTTCACTGTTAGTTTGTTTAATTCCCGATAGTCAATGCACATCCGGAATGATCCATCCTTCTTTTTGAACAAACAAGACAAGCTCCCCAAGGTGAGGAACTGGGTCTTATAAAGCCTTTAGGTCGACAGCTCTTTCAGATTGCCTCAAGATAACTCTTTCATTCGGAAGGCCGCCATCGATATTGGTGCCCGTGCTATAGGTGCATAGCCAGCGCCAGGTACCAAATCAATTTGGGAACCACACTTGTCGATCGGAAGGAAAGAACCCGGCAGTCATCAGGAAAATACTTCAGGAAAGTCTTGACCTATTGGATACTTCCCACAATCGGCTTTTTTCTTTCTCCGACTTTGCCTTCACCATCTTTTGCAGTAACATGTGCCAGAAAGATAGGAAACCCTTTTTCCATGTACTTCTGCGTTTTAGTGCAACGAAATGATGTTTAAACTTGTCACATTTCCCTGGATACTCCATCACAGTGTATGATAAGGTTTATTTCTCCAGGGGATGCGAACATCTCTCGGCACACACAATACCGCTTGGTACTTTGTGTTCGACCAACCGATCCATAACCCGATAAAAGCATCAAAACTACCAAGTTCTACAGGCATTAAGTTTATATTGAATTGGTGGTTTAGGAAGTTTAATGTGCAACCCTTAAGTATAGTGTTTAACCCAATTATTCTCCCGTCAGCTAGTTCGACATCATAATAATGATCTAGGGTAGATTGGCGTGATGTCAATTTGGGAGCTAAATGCAGTAAGAACACAAAACGTTGATCGGCAACCCTAATCAAATAAGATTAAAAAAGCATAGGCGGATTGTTTAGAAGGAACGTACCCGCAACGACGTTGTCTGGGTTTGCCCCCGCATTTCCAACCACATACACCTTCGCTGGAGCCCTGTCATTCCCAGCTTGATTACCACGTCATTGTTTCTCATTTAGGCAGTTTCTTCTAAAATGTCCTTGAGCTCCGCACTCATAGCAACCGTTGCCCTTCTGATTATTGTTATTGTTGTTGCGGTTGTTATTTGCAAGCTGGCTTCTACAGTCTCTGGTCAGATGGCCAACCCTCTTGCAGTTATTGCACCTAGGTGGACAAGGACCTTCATGATTGTAATTACACTTGGAACATAGAGGTTTAGACCCGGCGTATGGTTTCCTGTCACTATTGCCTGCAGTGTAGGCCTGGCCTGTGTTCTGCCTCTTATTCTGTTGGTTTTGATTGTTCTTGGAAAGGATTCAATCATGACTTTCTTTTCCCTTCTGCCTGACGATCAGCGTAGGCAAATGGGTCCCTTTTCATCTATCGCTCAGTTGTAAACTGAAAAGCCTCTTGCATAGTTTTTCGGCTTTGATGGCCTTTACAACTGCCATGTATCATAATCGGAACAGCCACCGATTATATTTTTCAATCTTGTCTATCTCTTCGGGAGACATCCTGGAACACTCAAAGCTAGTTCTAAAATCTCAGACTATAGGCCACCACATCGGTGCCCTTGACCTTAAGATTCCACATTTTAACTCAATCTCTGATCTCACCCCGTCGTGGCAGTACTATCAGTCATCATTTTCTTCATGCTTAGCCCATGGCATGGCATGAGCTGCTTTAGGGGTAGTGGTCTTAACATGGGAATTCCACCATGTAAGAGCATCGTCTTGTAGAGTGCAAGTCCGCAATTGAACTTGACTATGCATGGGGTGCAATAGCTAATGCTAAACACAAACTAAAAAACTCCATTTTCTCAAACCATCGAGTGAGTCCGACAACTCCCTCAGTGCCTTTGAAGTCCAAAGGTTTTGCATTTCAATAATTTAGAGTAAGAATCATTCGCGAGCAAGTTTGGGCTGGCCTTGTCCTGAACCATTGCTATTGAGCCATCCAAACCCTCTTACTTCTGCTTCAGCCATTGCACAGCAACTCCTGGTCCGACTAAGGCCTGAAGTTGAGCCTCAGTAACAGTTTGTGTGGGTGTTCATTTGGGGTTGGTGTGACTAGAGTTGACCCTTGGGTTCTCTTTGGTCCATATTTCTTCCAATCACAAGAAAATACAATACCCGTTAGAATTTTAATAACCAACATAACGTACTAACATATGCATCATAATTACAATAAGATCACATCACACCGTGAAACATATAACCAACACAAGATGACATAACATAATACATTCCATTCATATTTAATCTGGAAATATATCATGATTTGTTTTGGTACACATAAGATCCGCAATCGCTAGGTTACAAAATGAAAATCAACATAGAGCCCTACTAGCCGGGAGTTACCCGTAATACTTAGTAGGCTATACAGGATAGTTAATCAGAAATAAAAGATCTATACAGGATAGCTAACTAAAACAAAAGATCTATACCGCCTGCTAGCTGGGAGTAACCCATAAAACTTAACAGACTGCATAGTAGATACAATCATAACCAAAGTCTAGGAACTGCTACCAGTGTCCTCCAATGTAAAACCGCGTGCCCCCAAGCCTCAGGGCCTGGTACGCATGGAATATGCAACAGCAAGATCACTGCCAGCCTGACGCTGCCACTCGTGGCGATGCACCTCAGTCTCTAATACTGTAACTCGTGCCTCTAATGCCGCATGAGCCCCACCAGCCAAGGCCTGACGTCACTCCATACTCCTCCTTGCTCGTAAGCAAGTCCTCTCTCTTCCACTCAATTACCTCAATCTCAGCTCTCACAGCTGCACGATCCTTCTGGGCATCGTGATGTCGTGAGTAAAACTCCAAACTCTCTCTACTGCGAACATCTACCGGCAACTACCCTCAATGTTTACCATCACAAGCGGGCATCATCCTCCTCTTCAATATCTCGAAACCTGGTCTCCATATGTCTACATGACTATATATCCAGACTCTATGGTCCATAGTTGGGTCCTGGCTGGTCTCGCAGCAGGCAGCAATAGAACTCTCTCCAACCTCACACTCAGGTCTAGGAGTAGTAAGTAGTAGTCTCTTCCGAGGCGGTGTGTCAGCCTCGGATATTATCTCTGCGCAAGCCGGGATTGGTGCAGATGGAGGTATAGTAATAATGATGGTTGTCCCTGAATGGGTGTAGTGCATGAGCGGATGATGCAACATCTCTCATCTCAAACCTCGAGTGCTCTAGGACTTTAGGGGTCGAATACGTGGAGATAAAAAGAATGGTGGTAGTAGAGGTGTAGGTGCCTCATCCTCAGCTGGCACTAAGTTCCTCAGTGATTCTCAGCTCAGGCTCCGAATGTACACTGGTACAATGATCCTCCAGCTCCATGGGATCAGGTAATATACTCTGGAGAACGTGGTGCCTGCTCCAACATACATGATGGCAAGCCTCCTCGTAAGGATCCTCAAATGAATACTTCAAGATTCGAGCCTAACGTAGTGAACAGAAGTATAAGGTAACGGAGAATCAGTTGACAAGACTTACTGTGACCAGCAGAAATAACTTATATGAGTATATTATATAAGGCTCTTATTGTAATATACGTAATATATTATAACCACGTATATCAATTATGAATGCATCTAGTCCAACTAACTAATGCAACAACTAGTGTCCCATAAAAACCCCTTTTTATGAATGCAATGTTTGAAAACGGTTATAGTCCAGCAAAAACATTTGACCTGGTTCTCCTATAAATAACCTTGGTCTCGATACCAATCTGTAACACCCCCAAATTGGGTCGCAGCGGAATAAGGATCCGGGGCGTGTTACTTCATAGATCAATAGCACAAGATATATAAGAACGACACAAAAAGTCGTTTAAAATGATACATTGGATTTAATTAAAAGACTTAATACAAAAGCATATAGCTTTACTTGTTCATTGTTAAATATTACAAAAGATGACGATACATTTCCCAAAATTTGATGCACATAAATCTTTAAGCGTGCAATCCAAAATATAATCCAATGCATCCCTGGCACCTTATGCCTATTGACCTCCTGAAAACATTGCTTAAAACGTCAACAAAAATGTTGGTGAATTCATAGGTTTGATAAATCATAATATGCAGGACCGCAAGACTTTTCCCGTGATAATGCAACACATGCAGACATCACAAAACCAGATTACATTTACACTAAGCTCATGACACTGAAGCTCGACGATCTTTCTTGCAATTAAAATATATATTGCAATTTACGCCCATCCGGATGTCTAACCCTAAACATCCCAAATTCGACATGCTATAACGTTCGTTCCCGGTGATAGCTAGTCACCCGAACGGGGAGGTCGTTTCCCGAATAGATCTATTAAATAACATTCGCGCTCACATAATGTAATTCCCAACTACATCTATGCAATTGACAGTTCATGACATGGGACTTAACTGGGTTATCGCAACTTAGGCAAACATGTAATCAATATAAAATATCCACTTGCGTCCAATTTATAAAACAAAGCATGTTTCCACCCCAAATAATAGTAAATCAGTAAAACTGTAAAAAGTGGGGCTATGAACTCACCTCGAGTGAGTGATCCAATAATATATAACAACTGCGGGAAAATACTTCACAATTATTCCCGAATGCAACCTAATCCAATATAGGTCGTATAAGTACCGAGTACTTTAATTAATAACATTATATAATCCTATAGTTGTTACATCGTACTATCGTTCGGGCTATCATAATTAAGAGGTCATGACATGACGTACGAGGAGTTAGGACACTTTAAATCGTAAGTCCAACAACTCGTCAATACGTCATCCGAAGAGGCCTCATTATGAAACTCCCTAGTATTATAGCACTTTGATAACCACATATAATTCTATATAGTTCAATCACCAACTAATGGTTTTGGTAAAATTACGTTTAATAAGTAAAACGTTATAATTATCGCTTTTAGAAATATAGCATAACTTTTGTGCGTTTTAAGCCCGATTATTTGATGTTTCTTATGCCACGCTTTCGTATTAGGACGAGTTATCATAATTTATAATTTCCATATTTTGTGACCCTCGGTGAACATAACTTTTACTAATCACATCAGACGACAGGTTTATTAAATCGTATTTGTTGTCGTTACATTCGTATTTTATTCGTTATAGCTCCCGTTTTTAACGATTTCTTTTCGAGGAACGTTTTCTCGAATTTAAAATCCTATCAATTTATAAGGTTTACAAAAATATAACTTTCTGTCATGAACAGTAACTTTTATAAAAATAGTTTTATAAAATATTAATTATCGAAAACTCTCGCGAAATTCATAACTCGTTCGTTATTAATTGAAAAATTACGATTCTTATCATTTTGGAATCCTAAAAATATGTATTATTTGTTAAAAATATCAAACTAGCTGTTTGATATAAGGTTTTATAAAATTTATTTTATAAACTTACCGTTTATTAACTTATAACGACGTTTTTAAACGAACTTTTCGTATAATCCTTTATTGACAAGTTTTCTTTACTTTTCGGAATCGCATGAGTCGTATTATTTATAAAAATATAAATTAATATTTCTATACACAATTTTGACAAAAAACTTGATTAGTTAGTTAAGTTCCATTTCTAATCTTGTTTTTATAATTTTACACTTTTAATATTACCACAAGTGTACAAGTCTTTTACTTCCATTATGACTTTATTTTTGTGTTCATATATCATAACTAAAAGCTCATAAACAAGATTAACATGTTATTTATTATACTTTTACTTGAAACATATTAAGTGATCCTTTAAAACCCTAATTTGCATTAACACTTTTTAAGCTTAATTAAGATTGTAAAATACTCA
The DNA here is from genome assembly GCA_026074375.1 of Tanacetum coccineum. NCBI lineage: Eukaryota > Viridiplantae > Streptophyta > Magnoliopsida > Asterales > Asteraceae > Tanacetum > Tanacetum coccineum. Next base: position 22,497 of record BQNB010004611.1, on the reverse strand, counting down.
TAGTATCCATTTATAATATTTCATATTACTATCCTACAACATTGTGTATAAGTGCATAAAACTATATTTACAAGACAAATCCAAGTTTACAAGTTAAACATGACCCTAAGGTGATTCACTATATAAATATCACATATGCAAATAAACATATAAATTAAAAGTTATGAGCTTATAAGATAACCTTAATGAGATGATGTAGGATGATGACAAATAAGTGCTAAACCCTTGTTTAGACTTTAAACCCAAGATTATAACCAAGAAAACCCTTGTTTTCTTAATAAAACCCTAGCTTCCTTTTACTTGATTAATACTTGAAAATGCTTAGCCAATGCTTGGAAACACCTTAGAATATCTTAGGATGGATGTGTATAGATGTTATTAGGTTGTAGAAAATTTTTATATGAATTGTTTAAGAGGTGGGGGGGTTAAGCCGTGCCTTATAGTGAGAGGAAGAGGGATTATTGTGATTTCTAGCTAAGTGTAATGAGTTATATGTGGTCTCTCTGCATGATACTTGTATATATATTCCTATATTGGTCCAAAAGTTGCCAATAGTGGACCAATACAACTTCATGGTCTTAATGAAGACCCATCCCCCCCCATGGTCAAGGAGAACATATTATGACATGCTTTAATGAGTAAAAAGATGTACAAGACCAAGTTGGTGTAAAAAAATTTGTGTGCTCTAGTCTCTAATGGTGTTGTTGCCGGTGAGTTAGGGGGAGGGAAAAGGATTTAGAGAAGAAGTTAGGTAATCTTAAATTTGTAAGAGAAGTAAAGATGAGGTATTGATGGACCCGTGTAATATATTTATAAGGTATATTTAAACCCAATATCTCTAACATAACAAGACACGATACCACACAAGACAAAAATTACCTCACATGAAGAAACCCAAATGCCAGCATTAGTCATATAGTATAACCAATTACCCTAAGAGCACAAAGTGTAAAGTAAAAAAAAAACTTAAAACTAAAACATCACTCAGGGTAAAATTAAAATAAAGACATGTAGAGATGGTGGATAAACATGCACGACTCGTTGAACATTGTAAGTAGCGGTCTCCGCTGACCTCCCCGAAAAAGCCGCAGGTTCCCCCGGTGAGTACTGCCAAAAAACCGTAAATATTACATTAATAAAATTGCGCAAGCGAATATAATTTTACGTAAATCCAAAATAAAAAATAAAACAGAAAACAAATTCAAGAACAAAGTAGATCATAATTATTCTCAAAATAATTAATTAAAACTTGAATTGATGAGACGCTTAATTGTTTTGAATGCCCGTTTACAATTGAACGCTTAATTTTTTAGCTTTACGCGCATTTAGCTTCATTTATAGTATTTAAACAAATCCAACAATACAAAAGGTACCTTGTGGATTTATCGACGTCGTCAATGACTTGAATACACAGGGTGTTATATAGTCGTCTAAACTGCATGATGTTGCATGAATGCATACACAAATTAACCCATCAACTTCACCGACTTTCATATACTTAATTCTACACTTTATAACTTTCAAAAACTACAGAACCCCCCCCCCACCCCCAAACCTTCTACAATTCAGCTAACATAAAAGTAATACAAACAAGATGTATTTTACCCAAGTATTGAAAACCCAACCTTTTAGTGAACCTTTTACCAAATAATAGCCAAAACTTTGCTCTTGCTCCATGTGGTTGCTGAACATATTAAGAGAGAATAAAAAATAAATGATTTTAAATGGCAATGAAGAGGTGTTGTTAGGTTAGTTTTTGTTTTATATAAGAACACATGTTGAAGGGTTGAATGGTCTTAGCCTTAGTCACAAGCTTTATGTAAGAAAATAATGTAAAACATATTTTGGGAGTAGGGAGTGTATAGAGCCAGCCAAAAGGAGAACGAAGGGGGAAAGAGAATTATGATCATGTTACTAAACACACGTGAATGATTTGCTAAGATGGAAGTGAGGTGTTCAATACTTGTAAAACCAATTGTTTGTTATTACTTCTTATGTTAGCTGAAATTGTAGAAAGGTTTGGGGGGGGGGGGTTCTGTCGTTTTTGAAAGTATAAAGTGTAGATATGTAAGTATATGAAAGGCGGTGAAGTGATGGGTAATTTGTGTATGCATTCATGCAACATCATGCAAGTTTAGACGACTTATAACACCCTGTGTTTTCAAGTCATTGACGACGTCGATAAATCCACAAGGTACCTTTTGTATTGTACGTATTTGCTTTAAATCATAAATGTTAAGCTAAATCGCGTAAGCTAAAAATTAGCGTTCAATGTATACGGCATCCCAAACAATTAGCGTTAACATCAATCAAGTAATAAATTTAAATATTTTTGAGAATAATTATGATCCTTGTTCATTTTATTTTTATTGGTTACGTAAATTAAATACGTTTCGCAATAAAATACGTTTAGGCATACCCGGAACCGGCAAAACTTTTCTACGCTTCAACAAATACCCACGATTGTACCCAACACTCAAAGTTTTATTAAATTTACCCAAGTTAATATTACTTTACACTTTGTACACTAGAAAATAAAACAATATACAAATGCATGCAAGTAAACATCTTTTATGAAAATATACAAGTTATAACTTTCATATATGTAACTAGATAATGTGTTAAATAACAAAAGGCTTCTAAAACCCTTTTCCCTCCCCCTAACTCACGGCAACAACACCATTAGAGACATAGAGCACACAATTTTTACACAACTTGGTCTTGTACATCTTTTACTCATTAAAGCCTAGTCATAATATGTTTCCTTGACCAAGATGGTCTTCCTTAAGACAATGAAGTTGTCTTGGACCACTATTGCACACTTTTGACCAACTAAGAGTATATATACAAGTATCATGCAAGAGAGACACATATAAAACATTACACTTAGCTAGAAATCACAAAAATCCCTCCTTCCTCTCCCTATAAAGCCACGGCTCAACCCTCCCCCTCTAAACTATCAATACAAAATTTTCTACAACCTATACACATCTATACACATCCATCCTAAGATATTCTAAGGTGTTTCCAAGCATTGGCTAAGCATTTTCAAGTATTAATCAAGTAAAAGGAAGCCTAGGTTTTATTAACGAAAACAGGGTTTTCTTGGGTTCTAATCTTGGGTTTAAAGTCTAAACAAGTGGTTAGATTTATTGTACATCATCCTATCATCTTCATAAGGTTATCTAAGCTCATAACTTTTTCATTTATATGATTATATCATATGTGATATTTATAAGTAAATCACCATTAGGACATTGTTTAACTTGTAAACTTGGATTTTTCTTGTAAATAATAAGTATTTATGCTACTTATACACATGTTTGTAGGGATAGTAATATGAAATTATAAATGATACATGAGTATTTACAATCTTAATTAAGCTAAAAATGTTTATGCCAAATTAGGGTTTTAAAGGATCACTTAATATGTATTCAATAAAAGTATAATATATAACATGTTTAACTTGTTTATGAGCTGTAAGTTATGATAATATGTAACACAAAAATAAAGTCATAATGGAATAAAAGACTTGTACACTTGTGTAAATTATAAAGTTGTAAAATATAAAAACAAGATTAGAAATGGACTTAACTAACTCACTCCAAGTTTCTGTCCAAAATTCGTGTATAGAACATATTAATTTATATTTTTATAAAATAATACACTCTGAACATTCGAAAAAGTAAGAAACTTGTCAAAACGGATTTAATAACGAAAAAGTTATACGTTAAAAACGAGTTAAACGTAATTATAAACGGAGTTAATAAAATAAATCTTTTATAAACTTATAATCAAACAGCTATTTTGATATTTTTGAACAAATAAATACATATTTTTAGATTCCAAAATGATAAAATCGTAGATTTTCCCAATTAATAACGAACGATTTTGAATTTCGAGAGTTTACGATAAATAATACTTTTTATAAAACTATTTTTTAAAAAGTTACTGTTCATTGACAGAAAGATTAATTTTTGTAACACCTTATAAATTGATAGATTTTCAATAACGAGAACGCTCGAAAGAATCCGTAAAAAACGGAGCTTAAACTAATAAAATACACATTTACGACAAACAAATACGATTTAAATAAAACTCACTTCTATGTGAATAGTAAAAAGTTACTGTTCACCAGAGGTCAAAATACTGAATTATCAAATTATGATAACTCGTCCTAATACGACAGACGTGGGCATAAGAAACATCAAATCGGCTTAAAACCAAAGTTAATGCTATAATTTTTATAAAGCGATCACACACACACAGTTTTTTTACTTATTAACGTAATTTTACCAAAACATTAGTTGTGATTGAACAGTATAGAATATATGTGGTTATCAAGTGCTATAATACTAGGGAGATTTTCATATTGAGGCCTCTTCGATGACGTATTGACCAGTTTGTTGGACTTACGATTTAAAGTGTCCTAACTCTCGTACGTCATGTCATGACCCTGTAATTTGATAGCCCAACGAAAAATTTAGTACGATGTATAACTATAGGATTTATAATGTAATTTATTAAAGAACACGTTACTTATACACCTATATATGGATTAGGTGCATTCGGGAATAATTTTGAAGTATTTTCCGCAGTTGTTATATCTTATTGGATTCACTCACTCGAGTTGAGTTCAATAGCCCCACTATTTACTTTTACTGATTTACTATTATTTGGGTGGGAAACATGCTTTGATTTATAAATTGGACGCAGTGGATATTTTATATTGATTACATTTTGCCAAGTTGCGATAACCCCAGTTAAGTCCCATGTCATGACTGTCAATTGGCAAAGATTAGTTTGGAAATTACATTATGTGAAGCGCGAATATTATTTAATAATCCCACATGTGTGTTGTCACCCCACCAACCCACCCCCCCCACACCCCCCTATCCGAAACGACCTCCTCTTCGCAGTGACTACTATCACAGGGAACGAACGTTAAGCATGTCGATATGGATGTTTAGGGTTAACATCCGGATAGGCCGTAAATGCCAATATATATTTTTAATTGGAAGTTAAATATATATGAAAGTTGGGGGTGTGGGGGGGGGAGGGGATTGATAGATCGCGAGCTACATGTCATGAGCTAGTGTAAATGTTAATCTGGGTTTTGTATTCTGAATGTGTTTTCATTATCAAGAAAAGTCTTGCGGTCCTGCATATTATGATTTATCAAACCTATGAATTCACCAACATTTTTGTTGACGTTTTAAGCAATGTTTTCAGGAGGTCAATAGGCATAAGGTGCCAGGGATGCATTGGATTATATTTTGGATTGCACGCTTAAAGATTTATGTGCATCAAATTTTGGGAAATGTATCGTCATCTTTTGTAATATTTAACAATGAACAAGTAAAGCTATATGCTTTTGTATTAAGTCTTTTAATTAAATCCAATGTATCATTTTAAACGACTTTTTGTGTCGTTCTTATATATCTTGTGCTATTGATCTATGAAGTAACACGCCCCGGACCCTTATTCCGCTGCGACCCAATTTGGGGGTGTTACAGATTGGTATCAGAGCCAAGGTTATAGAGAACCAGGTCAAATGTTTTTGCTGGACTATAACCGTTTTCAAACATTGCATTCATAAAAAGGGGTTTTTATGGGACACTAGTTGTTGCATTAGTTAGTTGGACTAGATGCATTCATAATTGATATACGTGGTTATAATATATTACGTATATTACAATAAGAGCCTTATATAATATACTCATATAAGTTATTTCTGCTAGTCACAGTAGTCATGTCAGCTGATTCTGCCGTTACCTATACTTCTGTTCACATCCTAGGCCACATCTTAGAGTATTCCATCTGAGGATCCTTACGAGGAGGCTGCCCAACAGTTGTTGGAGCAGGCACCACGTTCTCCAGAGTATATACCTGATCCCATGGAGCTGGAGGATCATGTACCAGTGTACATTCCGGAGCCTGAGCATCCTGAGGACTTAGTGCCAGCTGAGGATGAGGCACCTACACCTCTACTACCACCATCCTTTTTATCTCCACGTATTCGACCCCTAGGTCCTAGAGCACTCAGGTTGAGATGAGAGATGTACAGCATCCCACCATCAATGCACTACACCCATCAGGGACACCATCATTATTACCTATACCTCCATCTGCACCATCCGCTAGCCGAATGAGCTAATTAATCCCGAGGCTGAACACCGCTCGAGAATGAGACAACTACTTACTACCTAGACCTGATGTGAGGTTGGAGAGAGTTCAATTGCTGCTTGCTGCGAGACTGCCAGGACCACTATGGCCCATAGTAGGTCGATCCTAGTCATGTAGACACTATGGAGACCATGTTTCGAGATATTGATAGTAGGATGATGACCGCCATAAGATGGTCCCCAACATGAGGTCAGTACCAGGTATATTTTCGCAGTAGAGAGAGTTTGGAGTTTCAACCACGACATCACGATGCCAAAGGATCTTGTCACTGTGAGAGCTGAGATTGAGGTATTGAGGAGAGAGAGACTTGCTTACGAGCAAGAGAGTATGGAGACCCGTCAGGCCTTGGCTAGGTCTGAGGCTCACTGTAGGGCATTAGAGGCACGAGTTACAGTATTAGAGACTGAGGTGCATCGCCACGAGTGGCAGCGTCAGGCTGCAGATGATCTTGCTGTTCAGCATATCATGCGTACCCAGGCCCTGGAGGCTGGAGCACGCGTTGACACATTGGAGGACACTGGTAGCAGTTCCTAGACTTTGGTTATGATTGTAGCCGACTAAGCAGTCTGTTAAAGTTTTAAGGTTACTCCCAGCTAGCAGGCGGTATAGATCTTTTGTTTCTGATTAGCTATCCTGTATAGCCTACTAAGTATTACGGGTAACTCCCGGCTAGTAGGGCTCTAGGTTGGTTTTCATTTTGTAACCTAGCGATAAGGGATCATTATGTTACCAAACAAACATGTATATTTCCGATTATATATGGAATGGATGTATAAGTAGTCGATCTTGTGTTGGTTATATGTTTCACTGTGTGATGTGATCTTATTTTATTTATGATGCATATGTTATGTCACGTTATGATGGTATTAAAATCTAACGGGTATTGTATTTTCTTGTGATTGAAGAAAATGGCACCAAAGAGAACCACAAGGTCAACTCCAGTCACACCAACCCCAAATGCAACACCCACCACAACTGTTACTGAGGCACAACTTCAGGCCTTAATTGACCAAGGAGTTGCTGCTGCAATGGCTGAAGCAGAAGCAAGCAGGGTTAGGAATGGCTACAACAGCAATGGTTCAGGACCAAGGCCAGCACAAACTGCTCGCGAATGCTCTTACTCTAAATTCTTGAAATGCAAACCTTTGGACTTCAAAGGCACTGAGGGAGTTGTCGGACTCACTCGATGGTTTGAGAAAATGGAGTCTGTGTTTAGCATTAGCAATTGCACAGCAGCTAGTCAAGTCAAATTTGCGACTTGCACTCTACAAGACGATGCTCTTACATGGTGGAATGCCCATGTTAAGACCACTACCCCCGAAGCAGCTCATGCCATGCCATGGGGCACCCCACCCCCCCCAAACACCCCGCACTGAAGAAAATGAGACTGATAAGTACTGCACGATGGGTGAATCAAGAAGATTGAGTCCTAAAATGTGAATCTTAAGGTCAAGGCATCCGATGTGGTGGCCTATAGTCGACGATTCTAGCAACTAGCTTTGAATGTGTTTCCAGTACAGTTCCCCAGAAGAGATAACAAGATTGAAAAATATATCGGTGTGCTTTGCCCGATTAAGATACATGCAGATTAAAGGCATCAAAGCCGAAAACTATGCAAGAGGGCCTATCGAGTTTACAACTGAGCTGATAAGATGATAAAAGACCCATGCCTACGCTGACCGCAGGCAGAAAAGGAAAGAAATGTTATGATGATCTTTCCCAAGAACATCACAAACCAACAGAATAAGAGGCAGAACACAGGCCAGGCCTACACTGCAGGCAATAGTAACAGGAAACCATACGCCGGGTCTAAACCTCTGTATTCCAAGTGTAATTACAATCATGAAGGTCCTTGTCCACCTAGGTGCAATAACTGCAAGAGGGTTGGCCATCTGACCAGAGCTGAAGTAACCAGCTCTTGCAAATAACAACCGCAACAACAACAACAATAATCAGAAGGGCAACGGTTGCTATGAGTGCGGAAGCTCAGGAAACATTATAAGAAAGAACTGCCCAAAACTGAGAAACAATAACCGTGGTAACAAGCTGGGAATGACAGGGCTCCAGGCAAGGGTATGTGAGTTGTAAATGCGGGGGCAAAACCCAACAACTCGTTGCGGGTACGATCCTTCTAAACAACCGCTATCGTATATCTTATTTGATACGGTGCCGATCAAAGTTGTTGTTCTACTGCTTAGCTCCCAAATTGACATCACGCATATACCCTAGATCACAATTCTGATGGCGAACTACTGACGAGAATATTGGGTTTAAACACTATACATAAGGGTTGCACAATAAACTTCCAACCACCAATTCAACATAAACTTAATGCCTGTAGAACTTGGTAGTTTCGATGCTATAATCGGTATGGATTGGTTGGCGAAGTACCAAGCGGTCATTGTGTGTGCCGAGAAGATTGTTCGCATCCCCTGGAGAAATAAAACCTTAATCATACATGGTGATGGAAGTAACCAGGGAAATGTGACACGATTAAACATCATTTCGTGCACTAAAACGCAGAAGTACATGGAAAAAGGATTTCCTATCTTTTTGGCACATGTTACTGCAAAAGAGGTTGAAGACAAGTCGGAGAAGAAGCGACTTGAGGACGTACCAATAGTTCAAGACTTTCCTGAAGTATTTCCTGAAGACTTGCCGGGTCTTCCTCCGACTCGACAAGTGGAGTTCCAAATTGATTTGGTACCTGGCGCTGCACCTGTAGCACGGGCACCATATCGATTGGCGCCTTCCGAAATGAAAGAGTTATCTGAGCAACTGAAAGAGCTGTCCGACAAAGGCTTTATAAGACCCAGTTCCTCACCCTGGGGAGCTCCGGTCTTGTTTGTCAAAAAGAAGGATGGATCATTCCGGATGTGCATTGACTATCGGGAATTAAACAAACTAACAGTGAAGAACCGTTATCCACTTCCCAGAATTGATGATTTATTTGATCAGCTTCAAGGGTCGAGTGTCTACTCGAAGATCGACCTAAGGTCAGGTTATCACCAACTGAGGGTTCGAGAAGAAGACATTTCGAAGACTGCCTTCAGAACTCGTTACGGCCATTACGAATTTCAAGTTATGCCGTTTGGTTTGACAAACGCACCTGCCGTATTCATGGACCTTATGAATCGGGTTTGCAAACCATATCTGGATAAATTTGTGATTGTCTTTATTGACGATATTCTGATATACTCGAAGAACAAGCAAGAACATGAAGAACACCTTAAGCAAATCTTAGAATTGCTTAAGAAGGAGGAGTTGTATGCCAAGTTTTCCAAATGTGAATTTTGGATTCCCAAGGGTAACAGTTCCTCGTCATGAATCGATAGTGAAGGAATTCATGTGGATCCAGCCAAGATTGAATCCATAAAGATTGACAACTCTTTAGTCCAACGAATCCGTTAATTTTTAGGTCTTGCTGGTACTATCGAAGATTCTTTGAAGGGTTTACAAAGATTCGCCAAAACCAATGACTAACTTACTCAAAAGAATATGTCAAGTTTATTGGGGGCGATAAACAGAAGCTGCTTTTATCAACTGTTTGAAGCAAAGTTGTGCAGTGCACCAAGTCCTTGCATTACTGAAGGAAGCGATGATTTCATCGCAAACTGCGACGCTTCAAATAAGGGTTTGGGCGCTGTGTTTGAGCAAAGGAAAAGGGATTTCTTAAGCATCACACCAGTTAAATTCATAAAGAACATACAACTCATGATCTGGAACTTGGTGCAGTAGTGTTCGCTCTCAAGATCTGGAGACATTATTTATATGGAACCAAGTGTACGGTGTTCACCGATCACAAGAGTTTGCAACACATTTTAGATAAAAAAGAGTTGAACATGAGGCAACGCCGATGGTTAGAGTTTGCTATGATTTACGAATTGCGATATTCTTAACACCCGGGGAAGGCAAATTCGTTGCTGATAGCATTGAGCATGAAAGAATGAAAACCACTGTTTAAGAGTTCGAGCCTTGGATTATGAATATTAGCTTGACTCTTCCCAAACAGATCTTAAATGCTAACCTGAAGCGCGAAGACCAGAGAACGTTAAGAGTGAAGACGTTGGGGGAATGTTGATTGAAAACGCTAAATTTCCAGAAGCAATTAGAGAGCAAAAGTTGGAACCACGTGCGGATGGAACCCTGTGCCTCAATGGCAGAGCAGGTTAACTGTTTATGGCGAATTTTCGGACTGTGATCATGCATAATCCTACAAAATTAAAAATACTCCTAATTCACCGGGGGGGGTTCGACAAAATGTACCAAGACATGAAGAAGCTATATTGGTGGCCCAACATGAAAGCCACATTGCCACCTATGTTAGCAAGTGTTTGACTATTCTAAGGTCAAGCTGAAACAATCAAAGGCATCAAGGATTGTTTGATACAACCTAAGATAACCGAATGGAAGTGGGACAACATCAACTAATGGATTTTGTTCACGAACCTTCCTAAACGTCTCAACTATGACACCATTGGTGATCGTTGACCGACCACTAAGTCTGCGATCTTCACACCGATGATAGCGACTGATCCTTTAATAAACTTGCAAGAATGTTCCTGAAGGAGGTGGTACACGAGACCATGAATACCTTGTTTCAATCATTTGTGACGCGACCCAGATACGCATCAATTTTTGGAGGTACACTTCAAACGCTTTGAAACTAATTTGGATATGAATACGCGTAAAAGCATCCACAAACATGACGGTCAAAGCGAGAGGACCATTCAAACTCTCGAGGATATGATGCGTGCTTGTGCGATTGACTTTGGAAAGGGTTGGGTTAACCATTTGCCATTAGTCGAGTTCTCATATAACAATAGCTAACCGCTACATCAAGTGCCGCACCATACGAAGCACTTTATGGTCGAAAGTGACCGTTCACCTTTTGTTGACTGAAGTTGAGAAGCCCCAAATCCTCGGTCCATAACTAATTCAAGAGACCACTGAGAAAATCATCCCACATCAAGCAAAGGATGCAAGCCGCTCGTGATCGACAGAAGAGTTACCCGATCTGAAGCTAACCGATGGAATACCAAGTCGGGATAAAGTTATGCATAAATCTCGCTTGGAAAGGTCGTACGTTTTGGCAAACGGGGGAAGTTAAACCCTAGGTATGTTGGACCTTTCAAGGTGTTAGAAAAGGTCAGAGAGGTTGCTTACAAGCTCGAGCTTCCTGAAGAGCTGAGTAGAGTTCATAATACATTCCATGTGTCCAACCTGAAAAAGTGTCATGCCACGAAAAAATTTTTAAAAACAGACCATTATCCGTTCCGTGGATGGACTTCATCTTGATGACAAACTATCATTTCGTTGAGGAACCAATAGAAATATGGGCCATAAGTTAAACATTAAGCGAAGTCGGAATCCCCAATATCCCAAGGTTTTCGATGAACACCAAGAGAGCCTGAGATTCACGTGGGAACGAGAAGATCAATTCAAGAAAAAAATCCAACCTCTTCACAAAGACCCGCACCGTCGTCAAGCGTTGCCATCGTAAGCCTTGAGACAAGGCTCGTTTAACGAGGAAGTCTATAACACTAAACCTGTGTTTTTAAGTTCATTGACACGTCGATAAATCCCAAGAATACCGTTTGTATTGTACGCATTTGCTTTAAATCATAAATGTTAAGCTAAATCGCGTAAGCTAAAAATTAGCGTTCAATGTAAACGGGCATCAAACAATTAAGCGTTTACATCAATCAAGTATTAAATAATTATTTTGAGAATAATTATGATCCTTGTTCATTTTATTTTTATTGGTTACGTAAATTAAATACGTTTAGGCATACCCGGAACCGGCAAAACTTTTCTACGCTTCAACAAATACCCACGATTGTACCCAACACTCAAAGTTTTATTAAATTTACCCAAGTTAATATTACTTTACACTTTTTACACTAGAAAATAAAACAATATACAAATGCATGCAAGTAAACATCTTTTATGAAAATATACAAGTTGTAACTTTCATATATGTAACTAGATAATGTGTTAAATAACAAAAGGCTTCTAAAACCCTTTTCCCTCCCCCTAACTCACGGCAACAACACCATTAGAGACATAGAGCACACAATTTTTACACAACTTGGTCTTGTACATCTTTTACTCATTAAAGCCTAGTCATAATATGTTTCCTTGACCAAGATGGTCTTTCCCCCCCCCCTCAAGACCATAAATTCTTGGTCTTTATTTACTTGCATTTCACTAGCTCTAAAGACTTATAAGTCTTGCACCTTTAGAGAAATAAAACACACCTCATTTCACTTATCAAAAACCAACATATTCTTCTTTTCTCTTGCTTTCCCACATCCCAAAGAAATTTTACAAACTAACCATACAAAATTTTATACAACCTATACACATCTATACACATCCATCCTAAGATATTCTAAGGTGTTTCCAAGCATTGGATTACCTTTTTCAAGTATTAATCAAGAAATCAAGATTTGGGTTTTCATTTAGAAACTAGGGTTTTCTTGGTTATAATCTTGGGTTTAAAGTCTAAACAATGGTTTAGCACTTATTTGTCATCAACCTGCATCATCTCATTAAGGTTATCTTAAGCCCTTAACTTTTCATTTATATGATTATATGCATATGTGATATTTATCTAGTGAAATCACCATTAGGACTTAACTTTTAAACTTGGACATTTCTTGTAAATATAGTTTTATGAGCTTATACACATATTGTATGGATGGTAATATGAAGTTATAAATGGATACATAAGTATTTTACAATCTTAATTAAGCTTAAAAAGTGTTAATGCAAATTAGGGTTTTAAAAGATCACTTGATATGTTCCAAGTAAAAGTATGATAAATAACATGTTAATCTTGTTTATGAGCTTTTAGTCATGATATATGAACACAAAAATAAAGTCATAATGGAAGTAAAACACTTGTACACTTTTGGTAAAGTTATAAGTGTAAAACATAAAAACAAGGTTAAAAATAGACTTAATAAAGTCACCCAAACTTTCTGTCCCAAAAGTGTATAAAAACATACTTAATTTATATTTTTATAAAATAATACGACTCATGACGATTCCGAAAAAGTAAGAAACTTGTCAAACGGATAAATAACGAAAAAGTTATGGTAAAAACAAGTTATACGATAAATAAACGGATTTATAAAAGAATTTTTATAAAAACTTTTTATAAAAATTATTCAAACAGCAAGTTTGATATTTTTAACAAATAATACATATTTTTAGGATTCCAAAATGATAAGAATCGTAATTTTTCAATTAATAACGAACGAGTTATGAATTTCGCGAGTTTACGACAATTAATACTTTTATAAAACTATTTTTATAAAAGTTACTGTTCATGACAGAAAGTTATATTTTTGTAAACCTTATAAATTGATAGGATTTTCAATAACGAGAACGTCCTCGAAAGAATCGTTAAAAACGGAGCTATAACGAATAAAATACGACATTTACGGGTTTTACGACAACAAATACGATTTAAATAAAACTCACGTCTGATGTGAACAGTAAAAGTTACTGTTCACCAGAGGGTCAAAATATGGAAAATGTCAAATTATGATAACTCGTCCTAATACGAAAGCGTGGGCATAAGAAACGTCAAAATCGGGCTTAAAACGCAAAAGTTATGCTAGTTTTACTAAAACGGTAATTATAAACGTTTTAACTTATTAAACACAATTTTACCAAAACCATTAGTTGGTGATTGAACTATATAGAATTATATGTGGTTATCAAAGTACTATATTACTAGGGAGTTTCATAATGAGGCCTCTTCGGGGTGGCGTATCGACGAGTTGCTGGATTTACGATTTAAAGTGTCCTAGCTCCTCATACGTTCACTACATGACCTCTTAATTATGATAGCCCGAACGATAGTATGATGAGCTATACGTCAAAGTGTTTAGTACTTATACGACCTGTAACATTCCGTATTTTCAGGTCATTTACAATACTATTTAATTTCACTATTTATTTTTTTTCTCGTACGCGTTCGCTTATTTGGATTATCAGAACTCAAGGTGAGTTCATAGCCCCACTTTTTATAGTTTTACTGATTTACTATTATTTGGGGTGGAAACATGCTTTGTTTTATAAATTGGACGCAAGTGGATATTTTATATTGATTACATGTTTGCCTAAGTTGCGATAACCCAGTTAAGTCCCATGTCATGAACTGTCAATTGCATAGATGTAGTTGGGAATTACATTATGTGAGCGCGAATGTTATTTAATAGATCTATTCGGGAAACGACCTCCCCGTTCGGGTGACTAGCTATCACCGGGAACGAACGTTATAGCATGTCGAATTTAGGATGTTTAGGGTTAGACATCCGGATGGGCGTAAATTGCAATATATATTTTATTGCAGAAGATCGTTGAGCTTCCAGTGTCATGAGTTAGTGTAAAATGTATCTGGTTTTGTGATGTCTGCATGTGTTGTATTATCACGGGAAAAGTCTTGCGGTCCTGCATATTATGATTTATCAAACCTATGAATTCACCAACATTTTTATTGACGTTTTAAGCAATGTTTTCAGGAGGTCAACAGGCATAAGGTGCCAGGGATGCATTGGATTATATTTTGGATTGCACGCTTAAAGATTTATGTGCATCAAATTTTGGGAAATGTATCGTCATCTTTTGTAATATTTAACAATGAACAAGTAAAGCTATATGATTTTGTATTAAGTCTTTTAATTAAATCCAATGTATCATTTTAAACGACTTTTTGTGTCGTTCTTATATATCTTGTGCTATTAATCTATGAAGTAACACGCCCCGGATCCTTATTTCGCTGCGACCCAATTTGGGGGTGTTACACGACTTACTTAAAAGTTGAAATATTGAATGCATATGACTTGTAAAATATGTTCATGAGTATGTTAATGTACTAAATACATGTAGACTAAACCTAGTCTAGAGTCGGGATATATTCAAAGTTGTTTTTCATAGTACGTGGGATAACTAACTGGTTATATATTAGGGTTTTTGGCATTAAATAGTCGTGTACTTTCTCAAATGGGTACGTGTACTAAAAAATTGCCCATATGGTACCTCAACTTTCACTTTCATGCCCATATGGTCACTTTTTTACCGACTACCGGTTAAACCGGCTAAATTTGTTCCAAACGCTGACGTGGCATTTTATTAATAAAATATAAAGTATTTGTTTGTATTAAACACACATTAAATAGTTATCTACTTTCTCAAATGTACTTATATGGTACGTGTACTAAAAATGCTACCTTTTTTTTACGTTTTCGTCCGATTTCTTACATTTTCGTCTGGTTTTATACTTTACGTTTTCGTTCATTTTTTTAACGTTTTCGCCCGTTTTTTACGTCTTCGTCAGATTTCCTACGTTTTCGTCTGTTCTTTTACGTTTTTGTCCAATTTCTTATGTTTTTGTCCGTTTTTTACGTTTTCGTCCATTTTTTTAAGTTTTCGTTTGTTTTCGTGTTCTCGTCTGTTTTCTTACGTTTCTGTCCATTTTCGTCTTTTTTACTTTTTTGTCTGTTTTTTAAATTGAATAATGACGTATAAAACGTAGGAAAACGAAGAAAAAGGTCAATATACAAAAGAAAACGTCCAAAATGGAAGAAAACAGACGGAAATATAGAAAAACGTTAGAAAACGATAAAAAACGTAAGAAATCGGACGAAGACGTAAAAAAATAGACGAAAATATAAAAAACAAACGAAAACGTAAAAAATGGACGAAAACGTAAGAAATCAAAGAAATCGGAGAAACCGTAAAAAAACGAACGAAAACGTAAAAAACGGATGAAGAACGTAAGAAATCGGACAAAAACGTAAAAAAACAGACGAAAATGTAAGAAATCGGACGAAAACGTAAGAAATCGGACAAAAACGGAAAAAACGTAAGAAATCAGACGAAGACGTAAAAAAACAGACAAAAACGTAAAAAAACAGACGAAAACGTAAAAAATAGACGAAAACGTAAGAAATCGGACAAACCGTAAAAAACAAACGAAAACGTAAAAAACGGACGGAAACGTATGAAATTGGATGAAAACGTAAAAAAAGGGACGAAAACGTTAGAAATCAGACGCAAATGTAAAAAACGGAAGAAAACGTAAGAAATCGAATGAATACGTAAGAAATCGGACGAAAACGTAGAATACGTACACTTTTGATGACTTGGCAGACCACATCATTAGTTTGCAGGTCAAGCAGGTGGAAAAAAAAGATTGTGACCATATTAGCACAAAATTGAAAGTTGAGGTACCATATGGGCAATTTTTTTTAGTACACGTACCATATGGGCACATTTGAGAAAGTACGCGACTATTTAATGCCAAAAACCCTATATATTAAATCAAATACATACGTGTTCAAAGTAAATTGTTCAAGTTTTAAGTAAAAGTAAACTTAAAATTTTGGGTTGTCACACAATGTTAATTCCTCATTACTTCCATGGCGTATAGTGTTCCTTTTGAATTGAATTTGATCTCGAAACTAGAGGTTGTCCTTTTAGCACCTCGAGCTTATATTGATAAATTGGAAATAAATGAAATATATTTAACAAGTATTACTTTTTTATACTATACAATAGTTGGCATATATATCGTTTCTTCAAAAGAGGTTGGAGCAGATTAGGAAGCATTCCTAACAAAATTTCATAACTTTATATTTGATCTAATGGTTTTCATATGTTTTTAAGTTGTCTCCGTATCTCATTAATTTTTACAATGCTTTTTTTTGAAAAGGGATAATGATCAGAAGAGAAGCTATATAAGGTAATGTACGAGCTAATTAGACTCAAACTTTTGTGCTTTAAATTCAAGCCGTCGAGTTCAGTCAAGAGAATTTTGCGTGTTTCGGAGTTACACAACAATATTATAGGAGACGAATGTGAGGACTAGATAAGACTTGGCAGCTTTACATGCAACTCAAGGTCAAAGAGAAAATGTAAGCTAGGCATCTGAAATGAATTAAGTTAATTTAAACAATAAATATTCTTTTTCTTGAATTGTTATGTAATACTATTAACTGATAAAAATGAAATATTTGTGATTGTAGCAAGAAATCAACAGAAGGGCTGCAAAGTCTCGCAATATCGACAACACAGCAATTCATATTTTTTTGTCTCAATATGTATGAGTTATCACCTCCCACCATCTTCTTGAACCTTCTTGCCAGCAAACCATACACTAGTCATTTTGACTTTACGATGTGATATAGCTGTTTGTAATTAAGACATGATATGGGGGATGAATGAAGTCTGAAATGGGTGCATTTGGATGCTAAAATCATTGTGTTTGGGAGCTGAAATAGGTGGATTTGGGTTCTGAAATGTGTGCGTTTGGGTGCTGAAATAGGACTGGCGTTTGGGTGTTGAAATAGGTGAGTTTGGGTGCTGAAATGGGTTGATTTTGGTGCTGAAATCATAATTCAAATGAGGTCTAAAATACGTGCATTTGGATGCTAAAATGAGGCTCAAATGGCTGCATTTGGGCACTGAAATGGATGGGCTTTGGTGCTCAAACATGGGCTTTGTAGTTAAGTTTCGGTTTCGTTTTTATGGACATGATTATATATTTATATTTTTTCTATAGAGTCGTGATCATGCATGTAGGAACTAGATATGCGGTAGCAATGTTGCTCAAATCTAATTCTGATTCATCACTAAAGAAATCAGTATATGTGGATTCAAGTAGAGCAGTAGGAACTGTTGGACTAACAGTATTAATATTTAGACTACCAGTATTAAAATTTGTACT